>DF819294.1:0-59415 GCA_000836175.1 Taphrina flavorubra JCM 22207 | reverse complement strand
CCTGCCGTTCTTCTACGTCGCCTTTCGAGCGTGGTCACATTGGCGAGCCATGCAAGGCAGCACGCACTTACAGCAGTTGATTGAGCAAGACAGATTGGCTTTGACACCCTCGAAGCACTTACGGGAGGTGTATGACGAGGAGGGCAAGTTGATCATTGGTGATCTGAAGCGGATCCTGCAGGACAAAGTCTCGGTGCCTGGCATGATTCTCGAGGTTGAGCGGGCAAGCCAGCAATTGGATCAGCTCGATTCACAGACTGAGGCAGCGCGCGTCACCACGGAGCAGGCAGAACTGAACAAGACTAGAGCCCGCACGGGCTTGCATAAATGATTTTCCTTGCAACCTTCTAAATTGTATCATTAAAGTAACACACATACACACATCTGTACATGTAGCATGAGCAAACTGAAACAGCATGAGCATGTCCTCGCGCGTACCATGCTCTTCTCCCCCATGGTTCGAGGTATGGTCTTGTTTCAAGCGAGACGTCGACAAATCAATCAGGCATGACACACGCAACTCAGCAGCGGTCAAGGTGAGTATGTGTTGTGCATGCTGACAGGAAACGCAACATCGAAGAGACTCACGAGGAAAAAGACACTTGGAAGGATAGAGTCCATATTTGACGACGTGGCATGAAACTTAGCCGGTATCAAGGACGATCCTCGAATGGGGAAAGTTAGTAGAAAAAAAAGTGCGCAGAAGCTTGCATAGGTATCCATTAGGTAGTGCTTGATTGCCGGTGAGCATGATGATCAGCGCTCATGACAACTCGCAGGCTGCGTCTGAGGCGCGGGGCTCGAGCTCGAGGAAAGATGAATCCCCCCGCGCGCGCGCTTCTCATTGGGGAGTTGCACACGGGCTTGGAAGTTACAAGTGACGGCACTTGCCAGCTGCTTACAGTAGTTACCCGCGTTAGTGCTGGCCACTGACTAAGGGTTGAGCCCGCGGGGGTGCGTCCTCTGCGAATAAGCTTAAGATGAAGCTCGAGACGAACCTTAATGCATATGATCATGGATAGATGCATGCCTTCCAGGTTGCTCGCCGTCCAGGCAGCTGGTCCGATGTTTCAGACTGGCTGCAGACGCATCTGCCGATTGTCCGGAGCGTTGATTACAGCAGCAGCAGCTGTATGATCGCAAGCTCTGGAAGGAAGCAATTTATAATTCATTGCCCCAAGTCTGGAAGCCGCGCGCCCGCACTTTGTTTCGCGCGCGCGTGCTTGCCTGCAGAACTTCCATTTTGCCTGCCCAGCCAGCCAGCCCAGCCAACCAGCCAGCGAGCGAGCGGTGGCCAGCTGCTGCCCAGGTGCTTGCTCTGCTGCCAGATCCTCGAACCCTTGGGTGAGGCGCCGTTCCTTTCTCCCCCTCTTCCCTCGTACCCGCAACCTTCTCTTCCTGCTGGCCTGCCTACCTGCCTGCCTGCCTGCTTACCCTTGCTGCTGCTGCCGCCAAGTCGTCTTTTAAAGGCCGACTGGCCATAATCCTACGCACTTCCCTTCCTTTGTCTGTGCTACTAGACAGTCTCCTGGCAAGTGTCTGGTTGCTTCCACGATGACAGAGTCGCTCGTCTCGCAGACTATCCAGGAAGAGGGCGAGACCAGTCCGATGGTTGCGCGGACCATGGCCACGCCTGCGCAGACCAATTCTCAGGCTGGATACTTTGATGTGGTCAAAAAGTCCGACAAGTCAGTGCAGCGCAATGACACCAGCAATGGCCATCGCACGGCAAATAACGCTTCACCACATGGAAATGATTCGAGGTATTCTGCCGCGACACCGGAATCTACCACAACTACCCTGGACGGCTCTTCGGCTCCCGTCCCATCGACCCCGAGTGCCTCGACCACCAGACCCGGTGTCGAGACCAAAGAATCACAATCACAGACCACCACCAAAAAGACAATCTCGAGGTTACAGCGAATGTTCTCACAGAGTGGCAGGAAAGAGTCGTCCTTGGCTGTGGCGCAGAGATCAGGGTCTGCTACACCAAGTGGCACTCACACGCCCGAAGACCCGCACCCAATACCCAAGGATCCCGAGAAGGAGGAGCGACTCAAGTCTATGACTGCCGACGAGAAGGTTGTCGCCATGAGGTTCGACTACAACGAGAAGGATGGCACACACGCCCACCATCTCAAGCGCCAGAAGAGGGAGGAAAAGCTCAAGAATATGCTAAAGGACATGCTGGGGGGAAAGGCAAAACGCGAAGAGGAGGAACGAAAGGTCGAGGCCGAAGAGGCCCATCAGTTGTCGCTCGTCAAGAGTTGGGTGGCGCAAGGTCCTCACAATTTCACGGATGAAGCACTCAAGATTGCCAAGCAAAAGGACAAGCATCAAGAGTCAAGCTTTGTGGAGAAGTATGGCCGCTGTCACGAAATCGTCGGTCGCGGCGCTTTCGGTATCGTGCGCATAGCCCACAAGATGGACTCTACCACCGGCAAGGAAAAGCTCTATGCCGTGAAGGAGTTTAGGAAGAAGCCGAGCGAGTCGGAGAAGAAGTACCAGAAAAGACTGACTTCCGAGTACTGCATCTCGTCGGCCGCCAAGCACCCAAATGTCATCAACACGCTCGACCTCTTGCAGGATGCTCAGGGCGACTACTGCGAGGTCATGGAATATTGTGCTGGTGGTGATCTCTACTCCCTCATCCTCGCTGCCGGCAAGCTCGAGCTTGCAGAGGCGGATTGTTACTTTAAGCAGTTGATGCGCGGCGTCGGCTACTTACACGACATGGGCGTGGCTCACCGCGACCTGAAACCTGAGAATCTGCTCCTCACACCCTCCGGCTCCCTCAAGATTGCTGATTTCGGCAACGGCGAGTGCTTCCGCATGGCGTGGGAGAAGCAATCCCACATGACTGCGGGTCTGTGTGGGAGTGCACCGTATATCGCGCCGGAAGAGTACTCTGAGAAGGAATTCGATCCCGCCGAGGTCGACGTCTGGGCGTGTGGAGTCATCTTCATGGCCATGAGGACAGGTCGCCACTTGTGGCGCATGGCCAAGCGCGACGAGGACGACTTTTACGAACGCTACCTGGAGGGCCGCAAGACGGAGGGCGGCTACGAACCGATCGAGGCTCTCTCCCGTGCACGGTGTCGCAACGTGGTCTACTCGATGCTGGATCCGAACCCGAAGCGACGTCTGACGAGCAAGCAGGTTCTGGAGAGCGAGTGGCTCACGGGTGTGTGGACCTGCAAGGCCGCGGACGTGGGAGCATAGATGGGTAAGGCCATGGGGGATTGCAAGTTTTTTTTGCTTCGAGGATGCAGGGAGTACTTAATGGGGTTGCTTGTAACCGTAGTAGCAGCAGTAGTGAACTTTTTCTCTTTCCAAGAGAAAGGGAAAAAAGGAAGAGAATGGCACGACATTGATTGGGTGTTTCGAGCTCGAGAGAGAGAGAGAGAGAGAAAAAAAAGACCTAGTTTCACTAATATCTTCCATAACAGACATACACGAGAGAAGCAAGAGGTAGAGAAGGACAGAGACGATCTAGCAATGATGAAGAATGCATGCCACGACCACAATGCAAGGCCAAACTCGCAACGAAATCAAGCTTTCACACATCACTTACGTATACCTCACCTACGAGTAGTATGCAGCCATACGGTAACCAGATGCATGATTGAATCGGTGGCAAGAAGCGGCTATATCTCGGCAATTGATTCCGATACGGAGCTCCATCTATGTGGTCGGCACTTGGTTACGCGCAACTTACTCGAGTACTTGCGAGAAGGAAAAGAGGTAAATCACTGCTACTTTGAGCGATTTTGCTGTGCAGATTTGCATTTCGGGCTCCATTTCAAAGTCCCGGCCGTCGTTCATCATAGTACGTCCGAGGCTGTGTGCGTGTTTGTGCGTGTTTGTGCGTGTGCGTGTGCGCGTGCGTGCGTGGGATGTGATGCCATGGCCACATTTTGTCTCTCTCGTCGTGTGCCCGTAAACTCTAGTCTCGACTATCTATTTTCTTTTTGTGGGGGTAATGGATGAGAGTATGTCTGTATGGCTCGTGCGCAGGGCGGCGAGGACGGTCATGGAAGCGGTGATATAGAGACTGTTGCAGGCAGACGGGGTGTTATGTCGTTGAACGACGACGAGGCGGACGCAGAGTATCCGCTGCTCAACCACGACTCTGAGTCCATCGTCGGCGGCGGATCTGAGGGTACTCATCATCACGAGTCTGTGTCGCAACGACGACGGGGAATCGCCGGCATCTCGGGCAGGATATACCGCTTTCTCGATGGTCCGCATCCTCGGAAACCGCCAAAGGAGCACGTCTATTTCGGCATTGTTCAGGCCAGGCTCGAGGGTGCTCTTCGTGCCTTTTCGCCGGGACAGGTCGTTTGTTTCTGGATCGCGTATTATACGCTCTGGGCCACTACCGCGGGCTTCCTGATTCACCGGTCCTCGTTTGCCGCCACGTCGCTCTCGTCGTCGTCGTCGTCGTCGTCGTCGCCGCCGGCATTCCTGTCTTGTGTCTCGACGTTGTGGCAGCGAAACAATTTTTGCGGCCTGGATGGACGAGATTGTGAGCCGATGAACGGGACGTCGTTTGACTTTCGGTGTCCTGCGAATTGTCTGGCGGAGACGCTGCTCAACGAACGCACCATTGGCGACCAGATCGTCAACCACCGCCCCTTGGTAATTGGTGGTCAGGGCGACGGCGAGTTCGAGTCCGGCATATATCGCGCAGACTCCTTCATCTGTGCCGCCGCCATCCATGCCGGACTCGTGAGCGACGCGATCGGTGGATGCGGCAAGCTCAGTTTGCGTGGAGAGCAGGATACCTTTGCGGCCTCGACGAGCCATGGGGTCGAGAGTCTGGCTTTTGCATCCTCATACCCAAAGTCCTTCTCCTTCACCAAGCTGGAAAAGTTTGGTGGATGCGAGGACTTGCGGTGGCTCATCACCGTGGTCAACGTCGTCTTTTCCAGCATCCATTCCCTGCTGCAGCAGTCGCCGATATGGTACTACTTTGTCCTCTTCATCACGACGTACTTTCACGTCGCGCTCGTGAGCGACCCCCCGCCACGCACTGGGATGGAGTTGTTGTCGGCGGCCTTTAAAGGGTTCCTCCCGTCCCTGTTTGTTGGGTACACGTTCTGGATCACGGCGGCGCGATGGAGTCTGGCAAAGGCACCGCCGCTGGACCGGACGCTCTTTTGGCTCGGGGGACTCTGGTTCGGTGCGCTGCTGAATTACATTTCCGACCACATTCCCATCTCGCGGCTGATGGTGAGTGACATTACGCGCGATGGGGGAGTCCCCTACGTCGTGGCGGTCGCTCTCCTGATTCTCGCCATCATGGTGGGTCAGATGAATGTGATGCGGCGGGCGGGCGACTTGATTTACTACCTGAAAATCTACCTGACCGGTCTCCTCGTGCTCATTCTCTTGGGCATGATTCCAGGCCTGACGTTCCGACTGCATCACTACATCTTTGGGCTGCTGCTCGTGCCGGGCACGGCGTACCCGACCCGCCTCTCGATGCTCTACCAAGGCATCCTCATCGGCCTCTTTCTCGACGGTATCGCTCGATGGGGCTTCGATTCCATCCTCGAGACTGCCGCGCACCTGCGCGACGACGGGGCTCTAAATTCCGCCGTACCTTCCTTTGTCATGACCAATACGAAGCATGACTGGCTCTCGGACGGGTTCATTGCGTGGACGGGGGAATTGCCCGATGCGCACCAGTACTCTGTGCTCCTGAACGACGTGGAACGCTACCGTGGCCCGGCGACCCGACTGGACCCGCGCACATTGCAGCAGCAGCAGCACGAAGGAGAAGGAGCGTTGCGGCTGGTGCAGGGTGTGCCGTATTACTTGCGCGTGGCCTTTGCGTACGGCAGCAGTGCGCTGGATTACTCCAAGCCCGCGACCTTTTACCTCAACGGCACATGGAGCGTCATGACCGATTAGCTCATCCTGTACTATACATTGTTATCTATACTGCATATTTCTCCATTTATACCGTATAGTGTGTGCATAGTGAGTGTATGGATAAAGGTGGAGAAATATGAAAATGTCACTACCCGCTTTGTCGTGATGTATTCCAAGGTTGTCAAAAGTAGCAGGATTACCGTACAGATGAGCGGGATGTCAAGTGGACAGATTAACACGCCCCTCGATCGTGGGGTAATATCTACTTTCCAGATTATCCGCCAGATCGGGAGCTGCAGGTAACGCCCGCACGGATGATGCGCCGTACCGCGGCCGGTATAGTTATTTGACACATATCAACTTTTTTTTTTTCCCTCTTTTCTTGACATCCGGAAGGGCCAGCCCGTCCGTCCGTTCGTTGACGCATGTCTTGAACTTGTACAGTGGGGAAAAGTGAAGACTCTTAGTGTTGTTTTGCAATTGCCAGCTACGTACGATGTGATCATGAGCTATATACTTTACAGATTGCAAATGCCGTATCGAGGCGAGGATCAGTACTCTTAGGGAGGGGCCTCCCCTCCAGAGATCTCGAGATCTGGATCGGCAAGAGTAGCATGATTTGACGATGCCAGACATGTCATACGGAAGGTTTATACATGATTGATCAGATAGACGATCGAATGATATCTACCGGCACCGTATATGCATGGATGGCATGGATGGCATGAATGTCACTTGTGTACGCGGGATCTGTGGACGGCGTAAACGGGAACGGGATGAACTAGTGGACCCAACATCCATCCCCGAGTCTCCCTGGTTTGTTAATCAATCAATCAATCAATTGCAAGGGCCCTTGGATTCTTGGACCTCACTTGGCCATGGCGGAGAAGTAGCCAGGGAAAAGTAGACAATAGATCAATTCACAATGCTCGGAACGGTACTTGTCGGCTGTTGAACAAGAGTCAAGGGGATCTCGAGTCAGTAGAGACACGACCCGCGGGATATATGCATGTGAACAAATAAGAACCAGCTGGAGCAGGCGGGGGTTGAATTGAAGGAGGCAAGCTATCAACCAAAGCTCTCAACCACTCACTGTGTAGACTTGCGGCTTAATGTCACTTTTTTCCTCTATTCCCAGCAGGACTCAGCTGCGGCTGTTGCAAGATCGAGTTATAATGAAAGAAGGCGAGATGTCAAGGGGGGCGTCAAAGTTTCAAGATGGCGCTCGATTGTCGGGGGGCGGCGCTCACCATCCACTCAAACTCATTGTTACTCCACAGCAGACAACAATGCAATAAGGAAAAGTCATATGCATTTAAGCGAGGTGAAACGCGGGATGTAATGGACTAGACTTGTCTACGTGGTCTATAGATGCGCGTATATATTCATCCCGTCCTGCCTCCCTCTCTCGAGTCCCGTACCATCATATCTTACCATTCCAACCACATACACTCGATAATTCCAAAGAATAGTAAGCATGACGGACGTGATTTCGACCTCTGAACTCGGATGGGAAGAGTCCTCCTCTCTATGCGACACCCTTGCTTCATCAGGCAAGCAATCATCTTCTGTCGCCACAGTCAATGGGTGGTTCATCGACACTTATAATCGACTCGTCCTGACCTTGGTCTACTAGTCCCACTTGTCAGTCGGCGATTATATCCTCCTGCCGTTATCATTGCGACAATCAACATTGCTCCAGAAAATGCTGCTACAACGAATGATGAGAGCAAGGATCGAGCGGGCAAAACACGAATTGGCAAAGGTGCAACGAATATTTCTAAGATTTGCGTTCCGAGAACTCGACTGCGGCGACTCGGACTCGCGATGTAAATGCAAATCTCGCACATCCCATACGATTCCATCCCGCTTCTTCAAGGGCCTTGACAAGCATGGAGTGCACAGCAAAGCAGCCGCGGCACAAAACCAAAACACGGCACGAGGAAAAAGACAATTCGTACAAATCTGCAAGCTGTCAACCGCGAATCGAGTAAAAACAGGCTTGGAGAGCGGAGATCTAGAGTTGAGAGAAAAAAAAATGGGAAACGGCAAAAGTTCGCCACGTGGCGACGGCGAGTGGCGGAAATATTCTTAATCGCGAAAAGTGGCTCTCGTGTGGCTTTTTCCGCTTTCTACTTACTTGCTCACTTAAGCTTTCGCGATCGTACGTTGTTTCTTGCTCAATTACAACGGGTCTAATCAAGGGTCATGCATTGAGATGGTAGTATCCTGGGTCTGGAAGCTTCTCATTCACAATCTACTTTTTCTGTGCGCATCGCTAGCGCATGTCAACATTCATTTTTCTTCTTCCTCCATCCTCCGAGTCTCTAGACTCAAACTGTTCTTTATACATATTCACCCGCGTTTTTCTCTTCTATTCTTCTCCTACCAGCGAATCATTCAACCTCGTTCGTGCTCTAGCACAGTCAGGATATTCACGTAAATACTTTTCATCTTCCATTAGTCAAAATTCACGTATATATATATATACACAACACGTTACCTTATTTCTTCTGATCGGCAGTGTCGGCCTCGACGCGTTGACTGGCTTTCGGCGGTCGCGCACCAAAGATGCTGGACCCGACGCGGACCTCGTGCGTGCCTTGCCTGATGGCGTCGCGGTAATCCTCCGACATGCCCATCGACAGCGCGAGGTCGAGTCCCAGCGCGGTGTCGAGGTCCCGCTTGATGCGCTTCAACGCGTCAAAGTCGCGATTACCGCCGCCGCCGCTACCGCCGTCGTCCGTATCGTTCTCGGAAGTGTCATGTGCACGACTGGTTGCGAGGGCGCCAATGGTCATGAGGCCGTGCAGTGTCAGTCCATCGCACGACTCGAGGACGTGCTTGGCCAGTGTCAGGGCCGCCTCCGACGTCGACCCGTCCACGCCGCTCTTTTCCGTCTCCCCGGACGTGTTGACCTGTAACGAGACGCGCAACTTGTCGTCCCCTGTGTCGTTGTCCTTGTCGTTATCGTTGTCGTTATTGTTGTCGCTGCTGCGGCGACGGCGAGCCCAGCCTTTATTCAATTCATTTGCTTTCTTCGCCGAATCTACCGTTTCGACAAGGTATAGATTCGGGACATCGGCCGCGAGTCCTTTTGCTTTATTCGACTGCAGCGAACCGATAAAGTGCCACGCAATGTCGCGCGGCAATTCCTGTGCTTTCGCGACGAGTTCCTGAATGTAATTCTCCCCGAAATGTCGCACTCCGTGATCGTACAGGATGCGGATGTCCGACGCCGGTTTCAACTTTGACACGGCCACTAGCGTCACGGTGTCTGGGATGGTCGCTTTGATTTTATCGTAATTTGACGTCAACTCCTGCGTCCGAGCATCCGAAGACATTTGTGCACGCAAAACGACGCGGGCGAGTCCTTTGCCTGGTACCACTCGACTGTATCCCGTCCTCAAGGATCGCAGGCCAAGCACCAAGGGCATGAATATACGTCATGAAAGTTGTGCGGAGTCTTTCCAAAATTTGACAAGAGTCCACGGTTGCGTTCGGCAATTCGTCGGCGAATTCCAGAGTTGTGGATCGAATGATCAGTCAATCATGAACATAGCTATAGCTAGAGGAGAGACACGGATATGAGTTCGTGCTATCTTATACACTACTGATATCGCCATACCAGGACTCTGCCGTCCATGACACATACCAGAAAACGATGGTCCCCATGAAGCTTGACGGACTTTTCCTCGTACTGATCCTCCGGCTCGCCCGGTCCGCGCAGGCGTCCGCAGTCAATCAATCTGCCGCTCTCCGTGTCGGCCGGCAGCACGCAAAAGGCACCAAAGTTGATGCCTTCCTCGGTATCGCCAAACCATCCGATCCATCCACCCACATCGACCAGAAGTCGTGAATCCCATACTATCGTGACATTAGTCTTGTGTGTCCGCGAGCATTGGTTGAGATGCAATTCTTACTTGGCGTATCGTCGTCGTGCGGGATGCCCGCCACGTTTACCTTGGTCATGTTTAGGCCGTGTATGAAAGCAATTTGGCCCGGACCGCAGAGGTAGCAATGGCGATTGATTGTGCATACTTCTGAGCGCACATACCGTTGTGGCGAGAACAACGAGATGCGGCTTACGCAGTATGATGAATCGAGATCGTAGATTGTCAATAGACCCGTGGCATTGTGCATTTGGTAAAAGTAGTTGTCATCGACGGCTTGTGTGGTGGATGCGGACGACGAGGAGTTTGGAATCTCCTTCGGCGAGGTCATTGTGCGATCTCCCTGCTCTGTAATGCGGGCATAGGACAGCCAGGTTCCAACACTGTCAGCATATGCATACGCCAGTGTGTGATTCAAGTTGGCCATGACAAAGATGAGATCTGTGCGCTGCGTGTCGAGCGTATGCAATAGCTTGCCTTGCATGTCATATCGTAGGATCAGTTGCGTGGTATACCTTGTGGTCAACACGTAGATATGATCATCCTCCAGAAAGACATCCCTTATGCTGAGCAACTCTGGTATTTCTATCTCCACTGTCAGGCGACTCTTGAGATTGATCAAGATCAGGATGGATTGACCGGTAAAGTACAATACCAAGCGACCAAAATTGTACCTCGAGTGATGACGAGATCGCGGTGTGGAACCAAGATTCAAAGCATACCTGACGGGCAATTCACGCTCTGTCGAGAGCTCGTAGTATTCCTTTGCTTTTCTGTCCACGATTGATTGCCTGAGCTGTGTAGTCTCACACAAGTGAGTGTACATTGACACGTCAGAGCTCGATTCTGCTTCATGTACAGACTGTTGGCGAAGCTGCTCACGATCGATGCGTGCAGCAGCAAGCGGGAACTCTTGCTGCAGTATATCTCTACATAATTGGTCATCCAAGCATAGCGACGCACACTGGCTGCCGGTCTGAGAAAAGTCCAGGAAAGAGTTGCAGTCCAAGTATGATAGGATCTGTAGCTGTAGTTCCTCTGGCAGAGAAAACCAGCCGTTCATGACTGTCTGGTAATAGCTGTCTTCTAAGGCATCCGCATACTTGATTCTCGATCTCCAAGACCGTGCGTGTATGTGTCGAGTCGAGACTCCCGCTTGAGACTTGTGCTACACATGCGCATGTGGTAAAGATTTTCTGTACAAGGGGCTAAGTAGTGGTGGCATTCGAACTCGTTCTGCAATGATCTCAAGTGTCAACAAGCTGTGGCC
Organism: Taphrina flavorubra JCM 22207; assembly: GCA_000836175.1. NCBI lineage: Eukaryota > Fungi > Ascomycota > Taphrinomycetes > Taphrinales > Taphrinaceae > Taphrina > Taphrina flavorubra. The sequence continues at coordinate 48,372 of DF819294.1, read as the reverse complement.
AGCATTCCATGGCGACGTAGTGCATCGCGGGTCAATATTTGAGGAGTCAAGTATACACTGCGAAACATATACGCCAAAAGCCACAAGTACGTTCAATCATTGATACAGTACAAAAACTAATGTCACGCGGCTGCAGTATGCCAACCTGAACAACTCATCCAGCGCTTCTCCCTCGATTCCTACGCTCCAAGATGCTTATGATGATGCTCTTCTCTCGTGCCCTCCGCTTCTCAAAATGACTCAAACCGTACACAACTCCTACAAGACACTATGCTTACTCTTTACTCCCGCAGGCCGAGCAGATTTCGCAGACTGCTCCGCAGGGATTTCTCTTTCACTACTGGCTCTTTCCGAAGTCCATCACTTGTGAACGGTTTGGATGTGGTTGGTGCAGTTCTCCTGCTATGCAAATCAGACTCCTTCTTCGAGGAATACTTTTGCAGAACTTCTTTGGCTGACTTGCTATGTCTGAGTCTTCTGCCACTCTTCCTGACGTTGACCTCTGTTGGTGGCATCTGTCTGAGCAACTCGGTGTGATGGCGGAATTGTTCACTGTTTTTGACTTGCGAGCCAACTTGTGGTCCAGCTACAAAAGTTGTCACCAAGAGCTGCTCAGTATCCAATTGGGTTTCGGCAGGTGCTGTCTTGAAAGTATGAGACTGCTGTAAGATCTTGTCGAAAGATGTCATTTCGTCTGTGTCGATTCGATCTAGCCTTGTCCTTGAAGGAGAACTAAACCGGTTTGTCTCCAAGGACATTGTGATCATTGACTTTCTAGGTCTCAGTGCTGTCTTGACAGACTTTCGAAAGCCATCTACCTCTCCGAACGTCGATTTGTCCTCAAAGATAATGGTCTTGCCAGACTCGGCGTTGGCCACTTGATTTGACTGGCCCATGCCTCTTGAATTCGTGTATAGCACATCAAAGTCACTCCTTTGTCTCCTGATCGCTCGTGTCTTACGACCCGCTGAGCGCGACGCATGAATATCGATTGAGTCGTTCGACATGATATTACAGCATTCTCGAGTATCTTGCCTTTTGACAGATGCGCGGCCCTCGACGCTATCAATGACATCGACAAGAAGAAAACTGCGTTTTTTACTCAGCGTGGTGGCAATCACCCTCTGCTTGCCAGAGTCCTCGTTAATGAAATCCTTCGATTTCGAAGCTATACTTGAATGAGCTTCGTCGGGCACGTCTTCACGATCATGCTCTTCGTCTTCTGCAGCATAACAAGCCACAGACTCGCTTATACTAGCCAATTGCTTTGAGGCTGTACCCAGCAAAGCAGGACAAGATTTCTTGTAGTCTAGACTGCGTGTACGAGTAGTTTCGACTTCTGCGCGGAAGACTTCCTCTTCGTCGCACAAAGGGTCTGATGGTGGCCTGAAGAGAATATACGTCGCTGGATGAGGCTTGACCTGCATCTTGAGGCCACACCGTTTGCAATTGTTGATGACACCAATGCCTAGACCATCTCACGCGCAGCGCTACTTCGTCAGCGACTGCGGCGTGGCCTCTTCGAAGGACGCTGCGATGGAATGCTGGTCAGTGTGACACAGCTGCGGACTTTGTCAAAGAGTTCAACTAAACGCACATCAATACATGCGGGAGGGGCTCCTCTGGTTGCAGGATGCCAACTTCGAATTTCGTGTAGCTTCGGTGTCTCTGTGCTCAATCCGACATAAGTGTGCATCTTGACATCTTTAGACGTGGTTCTGACTCTGTTCCTGTTACAACTGATCTGGTAGCACGGGATGCATTGTCAATATACACAGCTCGGGCGGTTCGGAGCATAAAGCGACCTAGACGAACAGTGGATGGGGTTCGAAGAATCGACCTCGCACTAAGAGTCCGATATCGCATTCCTGTATGACACAGATCGACCATACGGATGAGTGTCCGTTATACAGCACCTCGACAGTGCAGTATGACGAGCCCAGTACGACGCCTCTGGTAATTGCGAAACCCTCGACTGCACCTCAAGCGAACAATCAAAACAGAAGTATCTCGAGCGCTGTGCATTTTCGCGATAATCTATCGAGCATACAATATACTAGCGACACATCACGACTGGTCCTGAGGAGCCTTGACAGTGATGTTGAGCCTACCGTTATCGAGTTCGGCTTGTCGATAAACAGTGTTGGAGTACATGATGATAGTAGCAACCTCGTCGTGCATGTCCTTCTCGAGAATCATGTGCTTTATTCTATGATACTGACTCCAGCCAACCTAGACAATCCTCATCTGGAGAAGCAACAAGGTTGGATTAGCGAGTTCTTTGCTCCCAGCTTCTCTATTCGTCCACCTTTGTACATGTATTCAGTTTCCGCGACCAGCCTTATATTCTCATTCCAGGACGGAGGATTACTGCGTCTAACAAACAATGGCCGTGGCTACAACGAGCACATCTTTTCAGATTCGAGCTATTTCAGCTCCTTTCGAAGCATTCTGCCGTGGTCAGGACGACCAAGCAACCTGGTTATCAGTATGCAAGCTTGTGTATCCAAAAGTCTGTTATTTACTCTCAGTGTTGACGCCAAACTGAAGACATGGGACATCAGTACAGGGAAATTGCTCGCTGTCAATGACACTTTCGCTGCGGAGACACCTTTGACGTTCCTGGCCGATCCCATGCCCTCGCAGTTCTTAGCTCTCCATGAACAAGCCTCTAGTTTCACACTGGTCACATACTGTCCTCAACGTCCAGGGCTGTTCAAGATCTTCAAAGGCCGCGGTAAGGGTCTCGAAGAATTGTTTACGTTCTCTGAACAACAACCTGCAAGTGGCATATGGAGGATTTTCAGCATCGCTTTAGACAATGTGAAGCATGACGGGAGCATGACTATACATATTCTTTGGAAGTCAGATACGTTGATGCTTATCCAGTCGGCGCATATCAATGTCAGTACTCGTAGAATTCAATGGAAGTTCGCATTCACCACGGCATTGCTCGAAGGAGTTCCGAGCACATCAAGATCCAATATTGAGCGCTTTATATTCGAGTCTGGACGATTCTGTTCCTCAACTATAAAAAATGCGATGACATCTCTTGATGGCAGAAAATGTTCTCTCCCCGGCAGTTTGACACAAATTCGAGAGCAAATCATTAGTTCGATAAAAGCATCCAGTACCTTAATGGTCGATCCAGAAACAGGAAGTGCGCTACAAGAAAAATATGATGAAGATATTCGTCTCAAGCTACTGAACCTGGCTCAGATATGCGTTGAGCTTGATCGATTCGCGAGTGAGGCTCATAGCATTCAGTCCTCGCCAATTTCCAAGGAAATCTTGATATCACAGTCATCGAAAATTACATTTTTAAGACCAGCGACAGGACTCGAGAACATCTTGCACAATGCTCAGGACAGTAGTGAATCCTCGGCCGTCTCGAAAGTCGTACAGGCATCCCTCTTGCTGCGGGATAGTCTCAGTATAGATTCCTGGAATCATGTATCTGATGTCATTAGTGCTGCGAGCACATCAGAAAGAACTATGAGTGCTGACGATGCCATGTTTTTAGCATATGAAAAAACGATCGAGAATCAAGTCCCTGCGCCTACAGTTCATCTCTTGGCTGAGTCCAGAGTCTCTAAGGAGGATCTGATCACTGGCTTGAAAAAACTCATTAGTTCTTCAAATGTTACTTCCATGAAAAAGTCCAGCAAGAGTGTCCTAGGCTTCGATTCCTATGTCGCTATTCAGCATAGTGTCGGTCGGCTGACGGTGGATACTATCATCGTGGTCGTTGGCTATCTCATGTACTCGGCGTGCTCACAGGACGACGCGGACATTTATGCCTGCTCGGCATTGTATATAAAATTTCTCCTTCTTCACCGGCAGGCTGCACTCCTACGAGAAAGTACGACACTTCATTGCAACGGAGCCGCCGAGGACGAAAATACGAGCATGACCTCGGCGGACGAACCAGTTGTCAAGCTCAACCAGGGCAAGACTGTACTATACATGCTTGTGCAATCGCTCGATGGCGAGATCCCTCATCGCGAGTTCTTGGAGACCATATTGGTGTATCTCATCAACAACTCACATGGTGATTTGGCTGTGCAATTCTGTCGTTTTGTCAACAAATCACCTACAGCCATATACTTACAAGCTCGAAGTCTGCTATTGAGTGGTGATTATGCACAAGCTTCAACACTTTTTGCTCGCATAGCAGTGCCGTTTGTGAACAGCTCAGCAAGCAAGGCCGAACAAGTGCTACTAGTCAAGGCACAACGCAAGGATCTTGTAGAGTACTATCTGCATGTCGCTACACTGTTTTCTAGTGCAGAACAATATCAGCATGCGGTCAGCTTTTGCCGTGAAGCTGCACTGGCGGCCAGCTCTGCTTCGTCTGAAATCAGGACGGCGATTATGCAAAGTACTTTCCAGGCAGCCATTCGTGCCAAAGACTGGTCAGAAGCATATGCGGCGATTGCGCTCACAGATCGTCGTGTCGATCATGATAACCTACGTACATTCGTGGTTGGCCTGTGCGAAGCTGGGGAAGTCGATCTGCTACGACAGCTACCATTTGTCGGGTTGGTTGAGCAAGTCGATGCCGCATTGGAAAGGAAAGCGAGAAACATGCTAGATGTCCGCACGCACCCATCATATCACAAGATTGCGTATGCCTTCAGGATACAGCACGGGGAATATCGCGGCGCTGCAGCCATCCTCTACCATCGCCTACAGTTTCTGCAGAACCGCTCGCGCGTCAATGGCTTCAATGTCGCTGCTCACCTGGACATCACGGAGACTTACCTGGCCATCATCAATGCCCTGCGTTGCCTCGAGCCCGAGGAGGCCTGGATCATCGTCGGCACGCTGGACCAGGACGCACCTCTACAGAAGCGCGCCAAGACGGACCATTCGGGGGATCAGGATGCTGCCGCCGCCGGCGCCAATGTCGTGCGCAAGGTACTCAAGTTGTCTGACGTCAGAGCGGAATACGACAGGGAGTTGCGAAACATGGAGGCACAACTGATTGAGTTGCAGGAACTCGCTGGGTAGCAGCAGCAACACATATTAGAATACTGTATAAAAACTATCTCTGACAAAAAATCAACTTATTCTCCGATGATCCTCTTGTATGCATATGTCAACTCGAAGGATATATAGAGATGGAAGATATCTTTTGATCTTTATGATTGTATGCAATCATGGCGGTGCTAAGAGCATTTCATTATAATGGACTTTTTTGTTCTTCTTCCCCTTCCTGTCCAAACTCATCCAAACTCAAGGGATTGGGAAGGGAAAATTGTCAGAGAGAATGAGTATGTTTTACTCCTGCTTGACTGATGATGCGTCTTCAGTCTTGACCACCTTCGAGGCCGGCTCGGAGGTCGCGTCCTTTGAAACCCCTTCCTCGAGTGCTCGCTTCTCGCCGCGCCCCGACTCGGTCGTCTCCGGCTCCGTCTGCGCTTCGTCATTGCGACGACGCTCGGCATTTCGATCGTTGCCGCCACCACTCTCTCGTGAACTGCGGCCGCGACCTCTGCCGCCGCGACCCCGGCCACCACCTCCTCCGCCATTCCTGTCCCTGTTTCCACCTGTACCTTTATTCTTTTGGTTGTCCTTGGCAAAGGCATTGAATGATCGTTTACTGTTGTTTTGTGGGAATTTGCCGCCGTACTGCTGTTCTTTCATGTCGAGATATGCTTTCTTCGACATGACTTCGAGTGGTGCGTCGTTGTACTTGAGTTTCTCCTCCGCCGCGGAGCCCTTCTCCAGGAAGGCGTCTTTTTCCTCGAGCGTCGAGAATTCGACAAAGACGGAGCCCTTGAAGAGGCCTTCGTCCGTGCGTCTCAGTCGGACTACGTTGACACGGCCAAATTGCTCAAAGTACTTCTCGAGATCGATTTGCAGTGTCTTTGTCTCCTCCGGCAAGTTCTTGACGTAGACTGAGCGAGCCACCGGGCCATTCGTTGCTGTGAAGGGCTTTAGCTCGGTTTTGCGCTTGATCTTCTCGCCCGACTCGTCGACGTCCAGCTCGGTGGACTCGCGAAGGGCTTCGACCACTGCTGTGTATGGCTGGAACCTTCGCATGCGCTTGAAGTTTGCGACCGAGCGGAGATCCGCCCATCCCTCGTTCTCACTGACCATCGTGTACAGAAACTTGTCCGTGGCCAAGTTGGAATCTGAAAAGTAAAACTCGACTTGTTTACGTATCTCGGCAGCGTCATCCGACTTGGGCAGTGCTGTAGGATCAAATCGTTCACCACCAGGGTAAGATTTCTTTTCACTTGTCGAGCCTGCATTAGCTGCAGGAGCATCAGAAGTCTCGTTGTGTTTCACTTCTGGAATCGTCTCTGGCGCATTTTCCGTCACCTGTGGAGACGCATCTTCGACTTTGACGTCTCCAGTGTCCTTTGTCGCAGGATTCTCATCTTTCACTGCCTCTATTGGCGTCTCTGATTGTGAAACGTCAGCCATGAAATTCGGATTAGCGAGAATCGTCGGGACTACAAGAATACAGAGCCTAAAGAGTGCTTGTGATACTGCAAGAATTGTACTGCGCAACAAAGTCAATTCACACATTCGAAAGTTTGAGTCCTCAACCAGATTTCCGCAGCCACCCGCAGCCGCAGCCACTATCGATATCGTCTTCTGGATACGGATCACATGAATTTTGGCGCTTTTGGGGCTGCTCCTGGTGCAAGTGGCTGCATTAGCGTTGCATCCATCTTCCTTGTAGTTCGGTCAATTGCAAGCTGCAGCAGCTAGCTATAGATTCGCTGCAATGTCCTCAATTGGCCTCTTCTGTCACGACCTGGCTTGTTGTGTCTTGATAGATTGAGGAAATCTGTATTGTTTAGGTGTAGCAGAGAGACGAGCCCGTTATGTCTCACGAAAGCTGCCACTTGCAGTAAGACAAGTGAACATCAAAAGTCATCAATGATATCCAAGAGCGTCAAGCAGATGCTGAGCTTACAGATCAAAGCATAAAGCACAGAAAAACACCTTGAGATATCTACTCGCACCAGCCAAAGCCCTCAATTTCTTTCTATCGGTGCAGGGGCCCGGCGCTAAAAGGACATGAGCGTACGGAGCGCACAGGAACCTGTCATGGTGACACAGCTCTCACATCCATACATATCGGGAGCGAGTATAGAACGTCACATGTCTGATCTAAGACCAGCTTCAATGTCTGAGACCAGGGAATATCAGCTACGACTAACCTCTTGTGCATGGATTGATGCCATTGGGAAGGAATTACACTTGTAAGTGTGATCAGCTTCTCTACGTCCAAAGTACAAGGACTAATCAATCAGTCCGCTGCGGACGACTGGAACGGCGATGATGATCTATCACAGGTTCCACCTGTCGAATCCAATAGCTGAGTTTGCAGCTCAGGTACGTACAAGCACTTCACCTCCCGCATGGCAGCTAATGTTTAGGATGTCTGTTCTGCGTGTTTGTTTGTTGCTGCTAAAATGGAGGATACCTCAAAGAAAGCCAGGGACATACTGCTTGTCAGCCATGCTCTTCGCAATCCACAGAGCCCTGACCTGGATCCCGAGTCGGGTTTCATGGAAGAACAGCGGCGAAGAGTGATGGGCCTCGAAAGGATGATTCTGGAATCATGTGCATTCGACTTTCGTCATCGACATCCTCAATCTTTTTGCATCAAGTTTGCTCGTACTCTTGGTCTGGCTAGGGCTCTGACTAGATTGGCATGGGACATCAGTCTTGATGCTTATCGAACGTGGCTGCCCTTCCAGGTACCTCCGCACGTCACTGCGCTGGCTTGTATAGTTCTCAGCACCAGAATCGAACGAAGAGAAGTCGACGTGGACATTGCAAAGTTTGAGGTGAAGCGCAACGAGCTGCAGTTGGCTCTCGAATGCTTGCTGGACTTGTATCTACATGCAAAAGGTGTTGTGCTGAAGGCCAATGTCTGTGCAGAAGACAGATTGATGGAAATCAAGTCCACACTACTTAAAAATCTGTCTCACAATGAAGTCAGTAATGGAATGAAAGGAGGACGAACGAACAATAGAACCACAAGCTTAACTAATTTAACAAGTCTTGGAGATCGAGGGACATGTAGGTATATACTTGATCCGGAGAGGTTGGAGACCTGATTTTCATGAAAATAATCGCGCATAAGCATGCGATGGCATTGATAGAGAGAACTATGTACATATCAAAAAGCATTTGTCGATCTACAAACAGACTTTGCCACTCGGTGAAGAGGAACTCGTCGCATCCGCAAACAACTCATGATCTCCAGTCCTCGAAAATCAGTAAGGTGAGGACTTTATGATCACAAGATTCGTCAATATTCGTCCTACCAGAACTGCTCATCGTATGTGAAGACCAAGGCAGGCAGAAGAGGACGTTCCCAGTGTTCACGCAAGGATATTTCAAGTAGCGAGGCTCCAGCCTCGCGATACATTAAATGAAATTCGCGTAACACAAAAAACCACTAAATCCCAGTCAGCGTCCTGGTCTGAATCAAAGAAGTCGGCAATTCAGAGGAAGTCTCAGGCTATCGTTCTAACCATGGGATACACAAGGCATCCTGTGTCTTCTCAGGTCTGTGATATAAAAATCCTCATAGACAGTCCTACTAATTTGCCTTGACCGAGGTTGAAACTTACCAGACATTCGAGTATTCTCCTGTAGTGAAGTCACTCATGCAATACTTGACCGTCTCATACCCTGCACAACTATGACATCGTGCAAGTTCCATCAGGCGATAAGTGAATGCTCTTGCTCAACCAGAATTTTGTGGAATCGTATTCGGCTCGTAATTGTTCTGGAATCCTGTAATTTTCCCACGCTCCAAGCATCTCAGGTCATCCTATTGTAGGTCTACAGACTTGATATCTAAGTCCAAGCTGAGCACAGTCACAGTACTGTGGTGCACTAGGAAGACTTTGTTAGACTGGAAAGACGTGGCATCCACGCATTCTTGTCAGGTCTGCTAGTACGCAGGCTAAAATGAGTACACAGCTGCCCGATGTCGGGAAGCTAGTGATACAGAACACCACGAAGAGAGATACTTTGCAGGATGTAGAGGCCATCTGTCAAGCACGCTGGAAGAAAGACAATGTTTTCGAAATCGACCCTCCGACATATCAATCTGGTGTTACAGGTGCACAGGCGCACGAAGAACACGCGAAATTCTTTGGAACCATGGCTTATCCTTACATGAACGGCTCCCTCCATCTCGGACATGCTTTCACACTGACCAAGGTCGAGTTTGCGACTGGTTTCGCACGGATGCAGGGTAAAAGAGCATTGTTTCCACTAGGTTTCCACTGTACAGGTATGCCGATCAAATCTTGTGCCGACAAACTCAAGAACGAACTCAAGATGTTTGGACCTGAATTCGTTTTGCCGGACAAGCCCGAGGAAGTTGAGGAGCCAGCACAAAAGGTCAAGGAGCAGGTCGGCGAGAAAGATGTCACCAAATTCAAAGGCAAAAAGTCTAAAGCTGTAGCCAAAAAAGGTGGCATGGACTACCAATTTCAGATCATGCAATTGCTGAAGATTCCTACTTCCGAGATTGCTCAATTCGCTGACGAAGCGCATTGGTTGGAGTACTTCCCTCCACTTTGTGAATCTGATTGTACTGCATTCGGAGCGAGGATCGATTGGAGGCGGTCTTTCATCACTACTGACGCTAATCCTTACTACGATGCATTTGTCCGTTGGCAGATGAACAAATTACACGCCTTGCAAAAGGTGAAGTTTGGTCTCAGGTATACCGTCTTTTCGGAACGGGACGGACAACCTTGTATGGACCACGATCGCGCCAGTGGCGAGGGTAAAGGTGCGACCGACTATACTGGCATAAAGCTTCGAGTTGAGGAATGGTCTGAGAAGGCTTTGGAGACGATTACCAGTATGGGCTTGAAAGATAAGAATGTATATTTCATTGCTGCTACACTGAGACCTGAGACGATGTATGGCCAAACCAATTGTTTCGTCGGACCTAAAATCTCTTATGGACTATACGAGGCAAAGAATGGCGAATACTATCTGTGTACCGCACGGTCAGCACGCAACATGGCGTGGCAAGATCTCTTCGAAACCAGAGGACAAGTAAAGAAAGCTGGAGAAATCAAGGGTGATATGCTCATAGGTACCCTTGTCAACGCTCCGAACTCGGCTTACAATAGTGTTCGAATCTTGCCCATGGACACTGTTCTGGCCAATAAAGGTACTGGTGTTGTGACCTCAGTGCCTTCTGATTCCCCCGATGATTTCATGACTACCAATGATCTATTCAAGAAGGCTGAATACTATGGTATCAAGCAAGAGTGGGCTTCTCATAAACCAATTCCGATCATTTCGACACCGACTTATGGCGATCTTTGCGCACCGAAAGTATGCGAAATGATGAAAATCCAATCTCCAAAGGACGCCGATCTTCTTGCCAAGGCCAAGGAGGCTGTTTACAAGGAGGGTTTCTATCAAGGTACCATGATCTATGGCAAGTATTCCGGTGAAAAGGTCGAAAAGGCAAAGCCTCTTGTGCGTCAAGATATGATTGACGCTAATCTCGCATTCGTCTACAACGAGCCAGAAGATGTCATCATGTCACGGTCTGGAGATGAATGTGTCATTGCGCTTTGTGATCAATGGTACATTGATTACGGTGAGGCATCATGGCGTGCTGAGACTGAGGCGTGTCTTGCACAGATGAATACCTTTGGCAATGAGACGAGGAATGGGTTCGAACAGTGTCTTGCCTGGCTCAATCAATGGGCATGTTCACGATCCTATGGCTTAGGGACAAAACTACCATGGGACCAACAATATCTGGTTGAATCTCTCTCGGATTCTACCATCTATATGGCGTACTACACCATAGCGCACTGGTTGCACTCCAAAATTGATGGTTCACAACCTGGCAAGGCTGGTATTCAAGCCAAAGACATGACCGACGACGTGTGGGAGTATATATTGGCTAAAGGACCGGAGCCAAAGTCAGCCAGCGTCGATATTGAGATCCTGAAGCAAATGCGGTACGAATTTGAGTACTTTTACCCGATAGATGTCCGAGTCTCTGGGAAAGATTTAATCACCAACCACTTGACATTCTGGATGTACACACACACGGCCATCTTTGACAAGGAGATGTGGCCTCGAGGAGTACGTGGAAATGGTCACTTGTTACTCAATGGAGAAAAGATGTCCAAATCTACTGGTAACTTCTTGACCATGAAAGAAGCCGTACAGAAGTTTGGAGCCGATGCTACTAGGCTGTCACTTGCGGACGCCGGTGATTCGCTGGAGGATGCCAACTTTGAGGAAGCGACCGCCAATGCCATGATCCTGCGACTCTTCACACTCAAGAATTGGATTGAAGAACAAGCCGGCAACAAGGACAGCTTGCGCACCGGGCAATACAACTTTCACGACCGAGCATTCGATAACGAAATGAATGAACTGATTCAGAGCACCGACAAGTTATATGAACAAGCCAATTATCGCGCAGCACTCAAGACTGGTCTCTACGACTTCAACGCCTCTCGTGACTGGTACCGCGAGATTGTCGGCACGGAAGGCATGCACGTCGACCTCGTCTTTCGCTGGATCGAGTGCCAGGCGCTGCTCATCACGCCGTACGCGCCTCACATTGCAGAGTACATTTGGACGGACGTGCTGCGCCGCCCGACGAGCGTCCAATTCGCGCGCTTCCCCCTGGTATCGGGCGCGATCGACCCGAGCCTGAGATCGGGGCTCGCGTACCTGCGCTCCCTCTCCTCCGGCATCCACAGCAGCGAGAGCATCCAACTCAAGAAGAAGAGTAAAGGCAAATCCACCGCCTACGACCCGAAGCTGCCGAAACGCCTCGTGATTTACATGTCCCAGCAGTACCCGGCCTGGCAAGCGGCTTACATTGACATTATCCGACGACACTACGACCCTTCCTCCGACACCTTTAACGACAAGGCCATCGTGATGGAAGCCAAGACGCAACCTAAACGCAAAGACGCCATGCCCTTTGTGCAGGCCGTGAAAGCCAACGTCCTGAGTCGCGGCGAAGGCGTCCCTGCCGCAGAAGTCTTTGAGCGCGCACAGTTATTCGACGAAGTGGACATGCTCAAGGTCGTCGCGCCTTTCCTGAAGAGTAATGTCGGCGTCGTCCAGTTGAGTGTCGTCAAGGTCATCCGCGACGGCGACAATGTCACTGGACAAACGGTTTATGGCGACGAAGCCATCAGCGCGGGAGAGTTGCCCCCAATGGCTGAATTGGCCGTGCCTGGGGTCCCTCAATATCACTTCACCAATGTCGAGTAGAGTAGACTTGGCATCAAACATAGCTATCATCACTCAGATTAAAAGACCCTTGTTCACCATTCACTTTTTATGATTGCACCCACACTCATATCTTCCTATCTCATGCAGGACGAATAAAGGACCAGCCCTACGTGTCCATCTATACAACAGAACGCTATGCATCACTACACTTAGATTGTTCATCACTAAAATGTTGTTTTATTCATCCCCATCACCTTTCTCTTCGTTCTTTTTCGAGGCATTCTCCTTAATGACTAGTTCATGATCAGGACTCATACCTGGTCATCTTCATCTCGATTGCTGGACTTTCGACTCGGTCGTCGACCCGTCAATGTCCTCGAGAGTGACTCCGACAGTCGACTCGCGTGTGTGGATTGCCTCGCAAGACTCGCTCCCGTCGATACGTGTCTGCCACCTCGGTCCGGTTCTGGCGAACCCTGTCTCTCGTCCTCATCGTCAATCAGGAAATCATTCTCCTCTGCAATGGTGAAGGGTAAGCGCGCATTGATCCGCTCCGACTCGCCCTCTCTACGTAAATCGACATCAAATGCACGAGTGTTGAGGTCACGAGCACCGAGCGTCGTGTCGAAATTCGGAGGTTGACTAGGACTATCGAGTCTCTGGCCACTTTGTGTGTTTGTGCCTACCGGTGTCGAGAATGGATCTCCCGACTTCTTGCCATCGAAAGATACCTGACTAATGACGAAAGGATTTTTAGGGTCGCCGCTCCCAGGTCCACTTGCGACGATCCCCAGCTTCCTGACAGCCATCGTCAGTGCACACATCCACTTGTTCCTCCTCTGTGCTCGGAGTGCATCGTTTTGCCAATTTGCTTTGTGCTTGATTGACATTGATATTTTCATCTTTGACAAACTCGAGATGTCATTGATGGTGATGTCAAAGACCTGCTGAAAGTCGCGTGATTCGCGCTGAATAAAGTCAAACATTTCAGTCCTCAAGGCCTCGATCTGCTCGAATGTTGTATCAAAGTCAATTTCTAGGTTCAATGTTTCCGACATTGCCGCAGATCTGCGGACGTTGTCAATAAACAATGTGTTCAAGAGTGAATTTGGAGCCTGTACTTGTGTGCCGTCAGTCCTTTTGAGAATTGTAAACATCAAGCTCATCTCCTGAACGATGTATTGCTTGTCAGCAATGATGATGCGATCAGAGACATCGAAAGGATGTTTCACGAACAGGAAGATGAGAGATCCCATAATCTCCTGGCAGGTTGTCGCGAAGACGAATGACAAAGACAATAGACCGGTGGCGGATGTCGCCAGCAACGTCTTGAAACTTGTATCCAGAAGTGCAATGAAGATGAAGATTGTGATTATGCCGACAATGACGACCAACACGGCGTCCAGCTTGCCAATGGCACTATCGGTATCCTTTAGAGATGCTGAAATTGCACGTCGTTCCTTTGCGACCTCCGTGCACTTCATCAACATTTCGTCCAGAGAGACATCTCCATTGAGATCCTCATCGAAAAAGGTGAAGGCAGCCTCGGCGTTCTCTTGCTCATCCTGACCAAACACTTCGAGGATGTCTTCAGGCAACAAGGCTTCGTTGCCCTCTTGCACGAAACTAAGCCAGATTCTGCGAGCCAATGCGTCAGTGCGTGTCTGGCTGAGTAATGCCTCGACCACGATACTATAGGTGGACTGATTGATGTCTAGCTTCTTTCCGGACACCTCGGAGCCTACGGCGCCAACGATTCCGGCACCCACCTGAAACACACGTCTAGCACCATTGACAAACTGCATAGGCGTCACTGCACCGGTGGATCCCAAGCGTGACTCCCGGCCCCTTTGATGTAGTCCAGTAAAAGCTGCAGGCTCCAATAGATGATCCTCTTCCATGAAATCACCACCGAATCGAGGAAACATGGTTCGAGAATGGGTAAGCAATTTAGCCAGCATTTGCACCGCCCACTTGTTCTCCGTGATTCGCATCTCGTACTGAACTTTGTGAAAGTTCAGAGCGATGAGCTGGATCAAGATCTTCTCACCAAGGTAGAACGCAGAGGAGAAGAATGCAGCTGTAAGAATCTTTGCCATAATACTTTGCCACGACTTCAGACCAGTGTCACCACGAGCTCTCTGCGTGGGATTCCTCGTCATGATTGGCGAAAAGGTGGAAAGGCAGATGAGGCTCCAGAAGAACAATGATATCGGTATTTCGAGTGCCTTGAGCATACCAGCATACTTGGTGGTGGAGACCGAGACGACGCTAACCACGAATCGAAAGATATCTGAAAGAATGTCAGCTGACGCTCATCAAAAGTGCCCTCCACGACAGATCGGGTACTCACAAGGCAGTATCCTGGCAACCAGCTTCGCAACCCAAAGGCCGACCCAGACCACCTCAATCCAGAGAAACAACCAGACAATCCGCACCCCACCAATTTCAGCATGAGTCTCCAATGAACCAACGATGATGGGAATCGCGAGCAGCAGAGCCACAGGCAGGATGAAGAGCAGCCATCGAGTCACGAAGGAGAACTCCATGACCTTGCGGTAGAAGAGTCCCGCCTTGGTCACACGAGTGCGCTGATTGGTCTCCTTCCACGCCTTTCGACGACGAATCTTGGGTTGCTTCTCGTTTTCCACGATGGGACTCTGTGAGCTGGCGTCATTCTCGTGATAGGTTTGCTCACTGTCGAGCTGATCGTGGTGATCGCCGTAATGGTTGTCGTACTCTTCTTTGCGACGTTCGTTGTTCTCGAAGCTCATTGAGCGCACGTAACTGTGATCCCCTTGGAGCGGCGGGGAGAGGTCTCTGAGCTCGACAAACTGACGCTGAGGTGTGCCAGACATGATCAGATCACTCAAGTCAGCTCAGCGACAACGAACACCCCTGCTTTGGCGTTGTTAAGACCAGTAGTCTCTGCAAAGATTGTCTATTTATCTTTTCTGTATCCTCAATATTTCAAAGTGAAACAGAGCAGCAGCGTGCCTGCAATCCCAGATGTGTATGCCAATAGCTACAAATCCTGCTACTGGACAAGCATGAGCATCGAGAAGAGTGCCAAGGAGCTTTAAACGAGGCCAGTGCTCGAGAAAGCAAGAGGCAGAGAAAAGACGCAAGACGCAAGACCCAAGCAAGACCACCAGCGTAGCCCAAGTGAGAGAAAGTGTGTGCCACAAATATGTAGGAACACAGCAACGGGATCTGCTCGCAAGCCACGCAAGGGAGGCACAATGCAGCTGCTGCAGCTCGGGGAGGCAGATGTTGCTGCCACCGTGTCTCTCCTGCCAGTCTGCCCGACCTTGGAAGTGCTCGTGCCATTCCAAGTTGATATTAAATGGCTGCCTTCCAAGGTTCCCCCTTTCACGCTGCCAACCTGGAAGTTTCTCTGTTTCCCAAGGTTCTATTTTTGGTTGCCAGGTTTCTAGCACGTGAGGATTCTTATCATGCGAGGCAATCGATATGTATAGCACGACAGGCACGACTTATCGTACAACTGCCGGCACTTGCGGAAGAGGCGGAAATGAAGATGACGCACTTCGCAGTTTGGCCGGCAACTCTCCAACCTTCACTCGACTTTGCACGGTGGGATGGCATGAATGGTTGGAAATCCGAATCTGCGCCGCCTGCAGCTGTACGGTAGATCTCGTTGGAAATTCTTTGGCAGTATTATTGCCTCCCATCTCATCCAAGCTCTTGTCCTACCTGCTCTGCACTCTATATAAGGCCATCTGCACTACTCTTTCAGGATTCATTCGTGCCACCAAGACAAAGACATAATCATCAGAGCATCATGGTGAACCGATATGCAACAGAAGACACTGTCGACCAATCCATCCTTGGAGATGCAATCACGTTGCCCTTCTCCGGACGGGTGGCAAAGACCAGGTTCATGAAGGGTGCCATGACCGAGCGTCTCTCTTCTTGGGACCAAAAGGATCCAAGCAAACGAGGCACCCCTTCCAAAGGACTCATCAACCTGTACAAGGCTTGGGGTGAGGATGAATACGGCATCATCTTGTCCGGCAATCTGCTAGTGAACCCACGGGATCTCGAGGCTCCTGGCAATCCAGTCATCAGCAGGGATTCTATGAGCGAGGAGAAGAGACAAGCGTTCAAGGACATGGCCACACAGGCAAAGGCACACGGCTCACTCTTTATCGCACAGCTCTCACACGCTGGACGACAGGTCGCCGAGTTCATTCAACCTCACCCTTCCTCGGCCTCCGACGTCAAGCTCGAAGATCGCATGGGCATGTCGTTTGGCAAGCCTGAACCAATGAGCGAGGAAAAGATCAAGCAGACCATTGACGAATTCGCCTTTGCGGCCGAGGAGTGCTACAAAGCCGGCTGCGACGGCGTCCAGCTCCACGGCGCACACGGCTACCTGCTCGCCCAATTCCTAGCCACCACGACCAACAAGCGCACAGACAAGTACGGCGGCTCCCTCGCCAACCGCAGCCGAATCATCTTTGAGATGATTGATGAAATCAAGAAGCGCGTCAGTGACCCGAAATTCGTCCTCGGCATCAAACTCAACTCGGTCGAGTTCCAAAAGGGCGGCTTTGACACGGAGGAGTGCGCTGAACTCTGCCGCAACCTGGAGGGTGCGGGTCTGGACTTTGTGGAACTCAGCGGCGGCACCTACGAGGAACTGGCTTTCGCGAAGCGCGACTCGACGGAGAAGCGCGAGGCCTTCTTCCTCAAATTCGCCGAAGTCATCCGTCCGGCCCTGACAAGGACAAAAGTCTACGTGACGGGCGGATTTCGCACCGGCAAGGCCATGGTCGAGGCCATCGAGACCGGTGCCACGGACGGCATCGGCCTCGCCCGACCCACCACCGCCGAACTCACCCTGTGCCGCGACCTGATTGCCAACAAGATCCACGCCTGCTCGAAACCCGCCCTCGACGAGGGCGATTTCGGCGCAACCTCGAACCTCTCGGGTGCACAGATGGGTCAAATCGCACGTGGCGAACGTATCCTCGACGCCAGCGATAAAGCTGCCGCCGACGACTTTCTCGCAAAAGTCGCCGAGTTTATGAAGAAGATGGGCGACGACGTCAAGAGCGGCGTCGTCTATGCCGGACACCCAGTCATCAAGGTATAATCTTATCGTCTCTTCTCCACAGACTCGCAACACCAGAGGGAACCGAGTGATTCAAATCATGAAATCATGATGGAGCAGTAGAGGAAATCGAAAAGTTATTGGGGTCATCGACTAAAAGAAATAAGAATATGCATATGTAGAATTACAACTTGGATGATTTGAAAATATGAAATGCAACAATTTGAATGCAATAGTATAAATGCAATGAACTCAAAGATATGTGTCCACCACAGAGCACTTCACAAAATGTACAGCGTGTTAATGATGATAATGATAATGATGAGTGAAATGTATTTCATCGCTTGGTCTTTTTGATGTATATGAGCAGTCTAGCTAGCAGGAAAAACTTGTGAGCACGCTAATCTAAAATTTCTCCTTCCAAAGACCATCATCTCAAGACGGTCCCGTGCCGAGAATTATCTAACCATAGAAGCTGTCCTTGAGATCATAGTCCTTGGCCTCGAGATCCACCTTCTTCTTCTCAGGATTGACCTGCTCACTAAATGTCACGTTAGTTATAGGGACTTGACATAGCTCGAAATGCTGCGACTTACGTTGTTGGAACAGCTGGACGAGTCTCCTGCGTCTTCTTGCCCGACTTGGCCTCTGCAGCCTCACGAGCGGCTCGAAGCTCCTCGGCCTTCTTGTTCTCAGCCTCGAAGTATCGGCCTCGGATCGGGCCGGCTTGACGTTGCAAATCCTCCATCTTTGAAATGTACTTGGCCTTCTTCGCGTCCTCGCCCTCTCCATACAACCAATCTTCCGTGTCCATGAGCATGCTGTTGAGTTTTTCGCGCTGAGCGTCCTCGACGAATGGTGCCCACTCATCCTCGAGCTTGCCTCGAACTTCATAGATATATTCTTCAAGAGCATTCTTCTTGTCCTCGGTCTCCGAGACGACTCGATCAGTCATGGCCATGTTGAATTCCTTCTCCTTGTACTGGTCCTTGAGAGTCGGTTCCAACGTAGCAGAAGCTGTGATGACTGGTAGGTCAGCCTTTCTAACCATTTTCTTCACCATTCGAGTCTTTGGTTTCGCTGGTTCGGCATCTGCCTCCTCCATTTCGGCATCCTCAGGTTTCTCCGCAGTCTCTGCTGCAGGTTTGTCTTCTTTCGGAAGCTCTTCTTCGGGTATGACCTCTTCTACCTCAACCTCTTCGACGATATAAGCCTGCTCGACATTCAGTATGCCATGCAAGTTCAATCTCGCCTTGACCTTCACGATAGAATAGTCACCACTTGAGTTGGGTGTAACGTTCTTGATGGTGTAGGCTCCAATCCATGGTTTCGTTGTTCCCGGCAAGTCACCAGGACTTGAATATGTAGCTGTCAAGGTGAACGCTTCCTTACGATAGAATGTCAGTATCTTTGTCGATGGCACGACATTGTTCTTTGCGAAGACTTCCAATTGAGAGTCCTCATCAGGAATGTCAGCAGTCTTGTCCCAAGAGAATTCAATTGGATATGGCGTCAGATCGTGTACAGCGAAATCACGGACACGTAAGACTGGAGAGAGAATGGCACACCCGAACGCACAACCACGCGCTACAGCTTCGTCCTGATTAAGAGTGAATGATAATGGCTTTCCACCGAAGTACGCAGAAATAGCATCCTTGATGGCAGGAACTCGAGTACAACCTCCGACCATTTCAATCGCTTCGATATCCCCTGTCGTCAACTTCGCATCAGCCAAGGCCTTTTCGATAGGTTGAATAGAGCGAGCGAGGAGTGGCTGGACCAGGGACTCGAGCTCTTCTCGCTTCATCATAGCAGATACATCGACATCATTCATGATAGACTCAACCGAAATGGGAGCTTGGGCGTTTGCAGACAATATTTTCTTCATCTTCTCGACCGCAGCGGACAAACGAAACATTGCTTTGGGGCTTGAAGTCAAATCCAGCTTGTATTTTGTGGAGAACTCTTTGGCAAAGTGGTCCACCAGAGCTTGGTCAAAGTTTCGTCCTCCAAAATGTCTGTCGTATGCGGTCGACAGAACGTTGAGCTTGCCCTTTAGATATGCAACGATAGCGACTGAGTAATTCGAGTGACCGATATCGCAAATCGCAACATATCTCGGCTTGTCTTCTGGCAAGTCTGTTTTCGTGATACCGTATCCAAGAGCAGACGCAGTCGTGTCATTCATCAATCTCAGAGTGTTCAAACCAGCGATTTCTGAAGCATCCAAGATTGCTCGACGCTGACCATCAGTGTACCAGCCTGGCACTGAAATGACAACATCCGACACAGGCAATTTCAATTCAGCTGTGGCCGTCTCCTTGATCTTTGTCAGGAAGGCAGCCGTAAGCTGAACCGAGGAGAAAATTTGTTCTTCGCCGAGATATTGTACCTTCGCGCCTACTTGTCCTTGAACGTCGACCAATTGAGCAGAAATGTATTTGTTTTCGATCTCCAAGATCTCTGAGTCGTCGAACGAACGACCGATTATTCTTTTAAAAGAGCCTACGGTGTTCTTGAAGTTTGAGATCTCATTCGTCTTCGCCGGTTCTCCTAGAGTTCGAGCTTTTGGACCGAACCCAACCAGGGTTGGTGTGGCTCGATTTGAGACTTCATTAGTGATGACATCGATACCTCTGTTACGTGCGACCGCAATGACAGTGGTTGCAGAACCTAGATCAATTCCACTAACGGCAGTAAGCAAACAATGAAATCGATTCGGAATACCCAGGACTTACACGACACTCATAATGGGTGTTCTGTCAGCAAGAAAGAGGTATGTGATGAGTCAAGTACTGCTTATATCGTGAAGCTATGCAGTTGTACGTATGTGTAATCCTGTAGTTGTTCGCAGGCACGATTTACCTGGATGGCATGGATGTTTCCAAAGAAACTTTTGGAGCGGCACATGCGGCTAGTATTTCTACATCGGTCAGGCATTGTACGACAACTGTGAGCGGGATTCGCTTGTGCCGATTTACACCTGCCCAGGTGCTGCCTACCTAGCGGCCCTCCCCGAAGCTATAATATTAGCTAGCTAGTAATTAGAGACGTGTCTGCAGCTGCTGTATGCGTTCAAACTTGAGCACGCGGGATGAGATGGATTCGTAAGCGAGGCGATCTTCAACAATGTTGAAATCCCTTGCTTCTGCTTAAGTTTTAATAAATCAATGCAGTTCTGCTAGACTATGTGCTTCGATCGACACTTAGGTTCAGTCAGTTTTTGACTCTTGACACGCATATATATATGCAGGACAGCTTTCCTGCAGCTGACAGCATGATCGCGCCAACAAAGAGGGGACATGGTGGTGTCCTCAGCACGTCCCTGAACTTGGTTGAAAGTCGGGCCTTTCATCATTGCTTGTATGATATTGCTCGATGATGCTAGTAATAGCACTTCTTGCAATTGGTGGAAACTAGGCTGCTGGCCCAAGATGGTTCTCGCTCTCGAAATGGTGCGGAAAGCTACGGAGTGGCAATACCATCCATGGATGGCAGCGCAGGACGTCCGCACATCCGCACTCTTGCGGCAGTTGTTGAATCGCATATATGTAGAGAGCTAAGCTAGCTACCTAAAGTACTACTCAACTGCTGCTTCTTATTATTAAAACAATATGCATGCGCCATTTGTGATGAAAAGTCCGGACGGAGATTCCGAATCTGGATGACTCGATCCGCCTCATAGCCACAAAGTGAGTAAGGTTTGCAGCTGCATGAAGGTAAAAGCTCGATCGCATCACGATCGCAAGGCTAGAATTAAGACATAGGCGACACGAGCAAAACTCTCGGTCACGGATCTTGTTGTCCCACTAAATGCCATCGGTCTTCTGGTACCCACGTAAATAGAAGAAGATTCTCTTCCTAAAACGTCATTGACCTTGTCGAACGAACATGATCTGAATATGCCAGACAACAAGAGCTATTGAATAGCTTTTGTAAACTTGAAACCACAATTGTCAGCTTTCAAGTACTGAATTCATCTTTACATACACTGGCCACTTCCTCCAAGTACACATCAATTGCAAGCTAGCTAAGAACAACATTCAAATACGCAGAGCCAAGCTCTGCGCACGCCGTAGCACAATGTTTTGATCTTGCAATTGGAATCATCATAATTCAGTTGCGCCTCCAGGTCTCATGTCAGCGAATGACCAGATCAGCCTTCTAGCAGCTGAGATGCCAGGAGATCATTCAACTCAACAGCGCTTGGTATTGTTGAAGGTGGCCAATACTGAAGCTTGGAATGGTGCAATAGGTTTGAATATTCCAGAAAATTTAGACAGCTCTCTGAAGAAGAACACTGCTTTTATCAAGCGAGCGAGACTTGGTCTCAACGCCGAGAACCTTTCAACGCTTCTAGCTGATATCAAGTCACTATCATTGGAGAAGTACCTCAGTGAGGTTGTCGCAGCAATTGCCGAAGGTCTTGGAAAAGTCAAATCTAGCTCGGACATTCTCGCAGCGACGGACATTGTAAGTGCTTTACATCAACGATTCGCTGACAGATTTACACCGGTACTCGCCTATCAGTTAGTACGTGCTCTAGCCCCTCCGTCGGCCTCGTATCTGGCTGGCTTATCCGCTGAACAACGAGATAAGGATGAAACCGGACGTGTCAGCAAACAACGAAACCTGATCAAAGTGGTGACTGAACTTTGGTTAGTTGGTGTCTTCCGAACTATTCAAGATGCTTTGGATGGTAGTACCACTGAAGTTAAAAGGCGGCGAGCCGATGAGGAAATGCCCTTGTTCTGCCTACGAGAACTACTGGCACTCGATAAGGACTTTACAAACCTGAGCATTGCTACATCTTTCCTTAAGCATTACTCTGAATTCTTTAATAATGAACAAGCTGTTTCGCGGGCGTCATTCGAGGCAGCGGAAAGATTTGTCGTCATCTTCCAAAAATATTATGACAGTCTCGTATCACATCTCCAACGACAGAATGAGCACATCCTCCGTGAACAGAGCCGGCTCGAGGACTCATCAGTAGTGTATGGCACTACTCCAACTGTTCGGGAAGGTCTGCTTGCAGATATGCAGAAACTTCACGACAGGCAAATTGCAGCGGCACAAGTGTTCTCTGAAACGCTCAAGCTTAAGCCCTTAGTGCTGCATAACGAAGTAGATCTGCTGAATAATGATCCTAGTATAATCCGTGGAGTTGGTCCAGTCAGAAAATCGGGAGATGCAAACGAGTTGGACACAATCTGGGAGGACGAAGAGCAGCGCAGATTCTACGAGATCCTTATCGATCTGAGTCAGGTGGTGCCGTCAGATATGCTACGCGAAGACAAGTCGACCTTGATTAGCAGTAGCTCGAATGACCAGGTCAGTGACGAGGCACCAGATGCAGACACTACCTCCGAGGATTTCGAGGATGGTCCCGAGATTATTGACGAGGAACCTGAAGTGCCCACGACCACAATAGGCATTAAGGTTCAGAATCTTCTCATCCGACTGCCAGAGCTGACAAATCGTGAGCTCATAGATAATGCAGCTATCGAGTTTTCATTCTTGAACTCCAAAGCCTCTCGCAATCGACTCATACGAACCCTGCTAGATGTTGGGACCGCCCGTGTCGATCTCCTACCGTATTACGCTCGGCTCATCGCGACGCTGGGACAACATCTCAGCTCGATTCCCGAGACTGTTGTACTCAACCTGCATAAAGACTTCAGGAGATACACACATGGAAAAGGTCTTAACAAGGATATTCCCAGGAGGACGCTCAATGTGCGTTTTCTTAGTGAATTGGTCAAATTCCGTCAAGTGCCCTTTTCAGTCCTGTTTCACTGTTTGAAATTAGTCGTCGAGAGCTTCACTAAGACAGATGCAGAAATCATTGCTGTCATGTTAGAGCACTGTGGTCGCTTTCTACTGCGCTCTCCAGAGACGTCTACACGTTTCGAAACAGTACTGGCAACCATTATGCGAAAAGCACAAAATACCTCAGGAGTGGAGAGAACACTGATTGAGAATGCGTTTTATTACGTTAATCCTCCAGAAAGTTCCAACATTCCGCAAAAGCAAAGGTCTGCACAAGATTTGTATCTAAGCAAATTGATATTTGAAGATCTCTCCTCCAAGACGGCCGATCGAGTGTTGAGACAACTGAAGAAATTCGACTGGAGTAGTCATGCTTGTCTTGATGTCTTGGCCTCTACTTTTACAAGACCATGGAGGACAAATTTCTCGATTATTCCCTTATTGGCACTTCTGCTGTCTGGACTGTTGAAATCGCATTCGAGATTTGTCATTCAGGTAATTGACTCTGTTATCGAACAAATCAGAATCGGTCTGGAGGAGAACATCTTCCGTGAGAATCAGAAGCGCATCTCTACCATGAAATATTTCGGTGAGCTCTTCAATCACAAGCTTATTGAGGCCAAATTGGTCCTAGAGACTTTGTATTTGGTACTTACTTTTGGTACACCCGATGGTCGGCCCTCTCTCAGCGGCTCATCCTTGGATCCGGTCGAAGATTTTTTTCGTGTCAGACTTGTGATTACATTGCTGAACACATGCGGATCTCCCTTGTCTCACG
This sequence comes from Taphrina flavorubra JCM 22207, assembly GCA_000836175.1. Taxonomy (NCBI): domain Eukaryota; kingdom Fungi; phylum Ascomycota; class Taphrinomycetes; order Taphrinales; family Taphrinaceae; genus Taphrina; species Taphrina flavorubra. The sequence goes on along the minus strand of DF819294.1, from coordinate 24,526 downwards.
GTGCTTTCCGAAACAAGCTAGATCTATTCATTTCTTTCTTCCAATATTATCTCAAGACCAAGGCAGCTTTGCCGATCGATGTCGAGTATAGTATCGTGAATTCCTTTGGACGCATACGACCAGGACTCAAATTGTGTAGCACTATGGAACAGGCTGCACGAGAATTGGACGATTCTCTTAAGCGTACCAGCGAAGGTTCTGTTCCGAAAGCGTTACCGAGGGACGCACAATCTCGTGCTTCATCAGCATCGTCTGATACTGAAAACGAGACATCCGGAGAAGGATCTGATGTAATGGATGAAAGTTCTACGTCTGATTCTGGCGACGAACAACAGTTCGTCTTGCTTGAGAAGAAAAGAGAGCAAGATGACCTTGACAGGGTCGCGGAAGACGAACTTGACAGGGAGTTCGGTAGGCTTATGAACGAGTCAATAGACACGCGTAAACACGAAAGCAGAAAACCCCTGGACATAGCTCTACCACGTAGAATTGCTTTACCAGCGATCCACGACAGTCATGGTACGAATACGTTGCACACCCAAGGCACACAAGCTGAAGAGGAGACTTATGCCGCGGTAAAGTTCACTTTCTTGTCCCGCAAAAGCAAACCACGAATGCTGGATTTGCCAAGTGATTCTTCACTTGCCATAAACAACGCAGCTCACAGAATCGCAGCAGAAGAAGAGAAGCGGACCATTCGTGAGCTTACTTTGAAGTATGAGGGCGCTCAGACTCAGGAAGAGCTCGAAGCTGGACCCCTCAAGGCTGGAAGTGGTGTAAAGTAAGTAGTGCGGCATCTTTTCTGCGTTTATACTGACCATCACAGATATTTGCCACAGATGCTTGCTGGACAAAAAGGAGGTTTGCGGAGTGGTAGCCTCTTCAAGATGGGCACGCGAGACTCCAGACCAAACAAATGAATGAATTTGCAAGTGCTGACGCACTGTCCAGCTATACATCATTGCTGTGACCTGGAACGTTCCTCCTGAAAAATCCCTTTCGGTGTTGCATGGAGGTCTACTTTCGATTCCACGCTGTCACAGACAATTAACTAGGACGATGACGCCGATTGCAACCATGGCATCAAGCATTTAGGCGTCACAACCAGGATATCACAGGTGCCTCGCCGCGGACGCACATAGCTTTGTGATATGCAGTAAGGTCTGCCAACTTTATCGAAGTTAAACGACAGTTGCATGAAAAGCTTGGTGCTTTAGAGAAGCACATTGAGCCATTCAGTTCAAGGATGTTTGTGCACAGGATGGGACCTCTCATGTCGCTACATTTCCGCGTCCAGAACTATGTAACTGTCGCAGCAGCCGCCATGTGAGACCTTCCATAGCAGTGCGGCCAGTATTTGAACTCTGTGGCTGGTGACAGTCGGACATGGTTAGGCTCTATAGCTAGCTGCTAAGCGCCTGTCACCTAGATCACATGCTGATGAACGACTACGCATGTTACATATACGATTGCCGAAAGTAAGTACGTAGGCGCCCATATACGTATAGCTACACGTACCTCGAGCTCTATCTATATACCGTGTGCTCAAATGCATATGCCAATACTTTCCAATTCGCAAAGTTGAGCTGCGCCACAGAGGTTGTTTAGTGATCAGACATTACACACACACACTACGATACGGCCACCTGCAGACTTGTGGCACCACTAATGGCCGAGCCTACCACAAGGTCTTCTTGAGCAAGCGTTCAGATCGCAATGTGTGGTCGTGCCATTGAAGTTTTGGTCATGGTCTCGATTTAGAGCACCTCTCGAACTGTTCAACGAGTATGGAATTGCCGCATACACTGAATGCCGAGCTTGATAAGTTAGAACTCCAATTGTTTGATGATACAAACACAGTGCAATTGCAAAGTGATGACCCTCATGATGTCAAGTTACAAGAAGTCCTTCGCGCCTTCAACAAACCTCCTCGGCTGCGCAATCTGTCCTCCATTCTGTCAGACTATGAATTCTCGACGACCGCAGAGACGGCTACAATATCGGAGTGGTTCGTTCTAGCTAGATCCAGTACAGTGGTGATCAAAGATCTACTGGATGAGTTGTTTTCGAGATCTCTTCCGATGGGACAAGATCTCATGTATTGGGATCATCTGTTGTCCAGTCGATTGTGGAGGATAGTTTACACCGTACAAAGTAAGTTCTTTTCGATGTTCCTTTACGTGACACTTATGAAGAAGCTGCACCTTACCGACTATGGAACTTTGCAAATGCTCTAGTGAACAAGTTCAGGCTTCAGCTCACAAACGAGCCTCTGACATTGGGCACTCTACGCAGGTCAGTCTTTGATCGGGCTTTGTTCCGTCGGATAGTGTTCCCACATCTTGAGGGTCAAAATCTTGCATCGGCTTCGAAGATGTTGTCAATGGACACGATGATCAAACAGGAGATACGCAAGAAGATTGAGATACTTTCTGGTCTGAGAGATGCCCAGGCACAAGCAATTGGGCTTCTTGTAGCGAAGTCTACTATAGGCAATCCCCAGACACTCGCCCATGACGTGGAGTATCTCACGCGCCTACTTGAAGTCGCTCTGACACATTCCTCTCGACCATATCTTGCAGAACAAAACGAACAATTTTGTGAGCCGGCTGCTGTCTGTTCAAATAATCCTCAAGAAGTCGCTGACAGGTTGATGTCTCTTTCTGAAACTTTCAATCATCGTCGAGCTTCCTTTGCCCAGCAAATTGATCGCAACACGAAACCTTCGAAAGTTTTGCGTTACTGGCCTTTGGCTCTAACCATCTATTTCAGTGGATCGAATATCCTTTCTTACCTTAACACCAGGGAAGAACAAATTAAGTCGTGGATACGCGACCTTGGCAAGACAATAGTGAGCTTCTGGACCAATTGGATCATCGAACCAACATCCAAGATTCTGGCTACTATTCGCCACGACGAAGGGTCAGAAGTGGCCCTTATGAGCAGTCGGAGCCTCAGTGCAGATCTAGAGAGTCTTGAGCGGATGGTCGTCGAATTTGCACAGGACAACCCTCAGTACTCTCATTCCTCGAGCTTGGAGACACTGAGAGAGTCGGCTCGCAACGGAGACCTGACGCCGGTGCTGGTAGCATATGAGAGCAATATCAAGAGTCCTTTGAGGAGTGCCTTGACAGGTTCTCTTGTACGAGCACTACTGATACAAATTCAGAAAACCAAGGTCGATGTTGAAGTCGCTATCAATGGTATAGACAAATTGTTGAAGAGTCAACAACTCGTATTCGGTTTCGTAGGCGTAAGTCCTGCTTTGGCACTTGTCTGGGCGACCTTGACTTGGATACCTACAATCTTTGGTCGCAAAGGACGTCAAAGCTCGGCACAATTGAGGCTAAACAACATCAAGACATTGCGCAACATTGACCGGTTGGTATCTGCATCGGATGATATTGACACGTTGACATATAAGAAACGTGGGCTTGTCTTATGTGAAGCTCAGCTGCTGAAGGCCTGTGCTGGATGTATTGTCTCTGACCTTCGCGATCAGTATCTTCAGGACGTATCAGATCTTGGGCAAGCTCGCAACTTGCATGAGATTCGATCGATACTACATCGAATTTTCCAAGTGTATGCTGGCAGTCTAAATTATCCCTAGCATGATGTCCCGAATTGTACGTAATGACTATATCAGGTTAAGGACTATACATACTTGACAACTTGTCGTTTTCCCACCATTTCTACGAATTTAGCACAAATTCGTCATGCGATACAGCTGTCGAATGTCAGTAGTTTTATAGTCTTAATGGTTTGCTGAAAGTGGCGATGAGTTATTATAACATAATCTTCTTACCCTACATGCATGGGCGAATTTCGTGCATACGTAGTAATTATCAGAGAGTGCGGCCGCTATCTGACTACTTTACCATTACGCAACTCGCGAGAATCAAAAGGTCGCAAGAGTGACTAAGTATATCACTCCCCTGCTATACCGATCCTTGCGTGGTGTCTTGTCCACGCCTGCCATTGCGTTCATGAAAGATGATCCAGGAACGATAGAGGAGAAACGACGTGCGCGTCAACTCAAGAGAGAAATAAAAGCCCAGCAAGCTCTTCACAATGCTTCGTCCACGTCCGACGATGTCAACGAACACGGATTCTCGACAAAGTTTATGCGTAGAAAGTTCCTGTATCTCCGTGACACAGCTAGTTCATCACTGGTTGACCGGTCGGGTTCAGTACCCGCTCAAGAAGCATCGCCGCATAGTACTGCTTATTTCAGGCTCCTTACATACAATATCCTAGCTCAAAGTTTGGTGCGTCGTAAGCTCTTCCCAACTAGTGGAGAAGCCATCAAGTGGAAGAACAGACAGCACGTCCTGCAGCACGAGTTGGGATTTTATGATGCTGATGTCATGTGTTTGCAGGAAGTCGGCACGGACATGTTGGATCCCTGTCTGCACGAGTTCTTCGCGAATCATGGCTACAAGTATGAATTTCATGCTGGCGAGGGCAAATTACATGGTGTCATGATTGTTTATCGTCAAGCACGATTCGAATTGCTACACAGGAGGACGATTGATTATGATCATGTGGACGAAAATGGTACGAGTGGCACATCCGACGAGCATGAAGCCCGACCAAATTCGAATAACGTAGGTCTAATCTGCGTTCTGAGGGATACCGTCACAAAGAAAAGTTTCACCCTTGGTACCACACACTTGTTCTGGCATCCGCGAGGTACATATGAGAGGTGAGTCTGTTTGTGATTCCCAGACGGGTCATGGTGCTGACGGATTCGCAGGGCGAGACAGATGCGTCTATTGGTCGCCTTGTCGATGGAGGTGGACCAAGAACTCGAAACTCAAGATAGAATTGTCTTGGCTGGTGACCTCAACACTGAGCCGGTAAGAATATTTCTTGGGCAGTCCAGATTCAATGACGAGACTGACACTGACAGCTCGATCCGACATATCTAGCTCTTATCAAGCGTCCGTTTACGATCAACGAAGCTGGGCGTCAGATTATGCAAGAAAGCAGCAAGCAGCTTGTGAAGGATTCGGAAGACTCTGATATAGATCTGACAGCGACTGTCTCAGAGCCGACAACAATCGATACTGACACCGAGAATAAATGGCGCGAGCGTCTCGACCAGTTGTCCCAAGGGCCACATTTCCGGTCCCTATATGCTCAACATTACCGCCAGCTAGATCCGCACAACTGTGGCCCGGAAGGAGAGCCAGTATGCACGAACTTTGCGAACGTCTATAGAGGCACACTTGACTACCTGCTGACACCAGTCAAAAGTTCAATCGCTTGCTCAGCGCTCCTGAAGATGCCTGATCTGACGTTGCTGTCCCAGGGTCAACCACAAGAAGGACAATTTCCCAGCGATCATTTTGCCATAGGTTGTGAAATTATTTTACAATCATAATGATTCCATGACATATGCCTTTGTAATCACTTTTGCACTAGTTCGTTCACGTTCCTCTCTAATCTCTTTGTCCACGACTTGGACATTCTGTGAAGATCCTTTTGAATCTGTTTTGCTGATTTTACAGAAGCATCAGTCTTCAAGTCGAAGAACACGCTCTCGAGATCGACGTTCTTTGAGTAAGAGACATGTTGCCAAAGCAATCCACGCGCAGCTTCCGGCATATCCTTTCGTAGAATCTCAGAACTTTCGAGCGCTTCTTTTGGTCGGTCGCTGTGCATAATCTCGCTCAGGGCTGACCATAATTGGTCATCCACATCTTTAATGTTAGCTCTCACAGAGTCAAATGCCGTTAATAATGTGCTTGTAGACTCCGGATTTGATGGTATGCCTTTTAACTGTGAATCTATTGATGTTGTCCTTCGATTCAAGTCTAGTCGAAATACATTTGCGTTCGTGCTTGAAGCAGATCGCAACCAGCCTTTCCAACCAGGGACTTTTTTGACTTCAGCAGAGACATTCGGTACCTCATTGTCGGGCGACCGCTCATGACTCGGGGATGGTGTATCAATAACAGTATTTGGTACTTCACCCGATCTAGTGCTGCTGGGGGCAACAGATCGTTCTATCACAGTAGATTCCCGATCTTGCACAGTGTCGTGAAAATAATCTTGAGCAGCAGATTCGGTGGTCGACTCGGATTCTAAGGTAGGGGCACAAATGGTGTCTGCAGGAAGTTCGGACGCGCTTGTGGTCTCTACCACTACCATCACTGAATCAGTCTGAGCAGATGGCTCTGACCCAATCACGGACTTGGCATCCACTTCCTCGAGTTCCTCAGACACAACCGCATCAGCCTGAACAGATGGCTCTGACCCAACCACGGAATTGGCATCCACGTTCTCTGGCCCCTCAGACATCGTGCAAGTACTTGTCGGGAAGGAATGTGGCAGATTCGCAGGAGATAAAGAGACCAAGGCGAGCAGGGGACAAGTATTCCTGTTTGTCTGTCAAACCTGTAATTGACAAGAAAGACTTCAATGAAATCTCTAGTGCAGCAGCGCTAATTGTGCACAAGCGATCACACGATTAACGTAGGCTCGTTGTCCTTTTCGACGGCGTCATTATACATTGTAGAGCGAGTATGATATTGTGCATGATTATTGTTAGGTACGGAGGTAGAATTCCAGGTTAGCGTTCACATGAGCGCGGCTCCATAATCATGAACAGCTCCAAGTTTACCCCTGGGCTGCAGCCAATCCATCTGACGTATACGTACCTACGCGTTGCAGGTTCATGATTCACCTTGCGCACATGAAGCTGGCTAGACAGACTGAAGTCAAGTTGAGCTCAGAGTCTCGGCCGGTGACAGCAATTGAGGTGCAACTGGCGAATAGTTTGCCATGTTCCAAGATTTCGATTTCATTCGATTCATGGAGACTCAAGTAACTTGATCAGCTACAAATGCACTCGCGAGATACTTTGCGCCTGGACTCGGGCTTGGGTTTACATTTGCTCTGTCCGCCCAGTCTGCCCTCCTGGCAGGAGCTTCAACTGGCAACTCCACAATGGTGGCTTTTAGTGGCACTTTCCGCTCATGATGCATCCAGGTCATACCGGGTAACGGGTGCTATTAGCTGCCTCAACCTACATATATATATATATACACTTATACGTACATAGTTGCATACGTCTTGCCTGTTCGTCAAATTCGATCTGTCGTGGTTTGACAGCTACTGGGGCGGGTGGACCTTGATTGCCACACGGATATGCCAACGAATATTGAGAGCCCGCGTGGTTCTCGATCAAGCACCGAACGGCCTTTGCCTTCCTCTACCGGTCAACGTAGTTACAGAAGTGTCCTGTCGTCAACACCGTCCGCAATCGACTATGTCATAGTCTTCAAGCGCTCTTCAGACCTTGAGGACTCTGCTCAGAAGCTCCAAGCTCTCCTGCAAAAGGTTGCAGAAACTGGTCTAAGATTACAGGTTCGCGAAGGTGATGAACCTGGAACTGTTTTGGTACTCATCAAGTGTACATGGAAAAAGCTTGAACATGAAGTTCATCTTTCGAGAACGAGGGATTGGCTAAGTGGGATTCGTGTCGTTGCCCCCTCAATCGAGGACTCTATTGAACACGAGCCTATCGATGATAGTGAGCGACTGCGACTCGTCTACATGATCTTAACTGCTCCCGTTCACGAAGGTGGAGTCGGCATCACTCCAAAAATAAAGGATTGGCATCATGTCGAAAGCATTTTTCCGTTGCACAATCGTGAATTCGATCAAGCCTGGCTCACGCGTTGGGCTACTAAATGGACAATCGATGATAACGAGCTCGATCATCTTTGCGAGCATTTCGGCTCAAAAGTAGCCCTATACTTTGCTTTCCTACAGTTTTATCTCATAAGCCTTGCTATACCTGCCACTATGGGAATAGTATCATTTTTCTTTCTCCCGGAGTATTCTATATTATACTCACTTGGAGTTTCGATATGGGCAACAGTCTTCCACGGACTCTGGGAGCGTAGACAAAGGCGTCTAGCGATTCGCTGGGATGTGCGCAATTGCAGTCAGTTGGAGCAAAGACGAGCAGCTTTCGTAGGCTCAAGCACAGCAAAGGATCCAGTCAGTGGTCAGGCGGTTCCTGTTTCCAATCCAATGGCGAGATTGTCTCGAGAAATTCTTACCATTCCTTTTGGCATTCTGGCAGGCGCTATACTCGCAGTGGTCCTTACAATGATTTTTTGCGTTGAGGTCTTTATCGGGGAGGTTTACGATGGTCCCTTGAAATCAATTCTTACATTCACCCCGACAGTTTTGTTCTCAATTTTGGTTGGGCCATTTTCGAGCTTCTACATGAAGGCTGCGCATCAGTTGACAATCTTCGAGAACCACGAAACCGATGCCAAATTCAATGCCGCCATCACTCGAAAGTCGTTCCTCCTGAATTTCATGACATCATACACAGCACTCTTCCTCACTCTATACGTCTATCTTCCTTTCGGACACCTCGTTGTGCCGAAACTCGATGTCTTTGGTTTGACATCGGTTTATGCAGCTTATGGTGTGAAAGCTAAACCGTTCGTTCTTGACAATTCCCGGATACGCAACCAATTGTTCTATTTCGCTGTCACTGCTCAAATAGTCAACCTTTTCATGGAGTTTGTATTGCCTATCATACTTCGGCTGATTAAAGGAGAAGCTCAAGAGCTTCAAGCGAAGTTCAGAGGTCACAATTCTTACAAACCAGAAGATCTGCCTCAAGAGCGGATTCTCCTGAAACAAATTCGATTTGAAGCTTCTTTACCCGATTATGATACTTATGGAGATTACGCTGAGCTGGTTGTACAATTTGGCTACACTGTGATGTTCTCAACCATATGGCCGTTGACTCCGGTCTGTGCCTTTCTGAACAACATCGTAGAATTACGAGCTGATGCAGCCAAACTTTGCAAAAACATGAAACGGCCTGTCCCTATTCGTGCCGATTCTATTGGTCCATGGCTCGATAATCTGATATTCCTGACATGGTTAGGCTCCCTGACGACAGCTTCAATCACTTATCTACTCAATGGCGATGCAGCCTCAAAAAAACCTTTCCTACATCTGCTTGGTGTCTGTTTCTTTTCTGAGCACATCTATCTACTTCTCAAGAATGCAGTTTCGGCAATCTTGGCACGCATGCCCTTGGAAAGCGAGCAGAAAGTCAGGCACGATGACATGATGATCAGAAAGCAGTACTTGACAAAGTTGACTTCGATTGACCACGAGAAACAGCCTCGCGACGAGGAGACTATTGAAGAATTCTTCTCGCAGCCATTCCGAGATGTCTCATTGTTGGCTTTTGACTTGATTCGCAAGCAAGAGCCAAAACACATCAATGCCAAGAAAGAACTCTGATTTCATTGCTGAAAATTCTTCCGACGGCTTTGCGTATGATAAACTAGTGGATTTCTAGTGAGCTGTATGCACTTCCGCGGATGTGCTGGAATGTAAATCAATTATGATCAGTATTCTATCCTTGTAATGACCATGATCAGGTCGAAGCGCTCTTCTATGCCGATGAAGCCGCTACGACTAGGTGACCCCATATATTGGCAAGAACGTAGCATCGACTCAAGGCCAAACCTCGAGTGAAAATAGAACTTCTATGGACGAATGAGATTAGCTCATGAACCAGGTATTCTCATGCTTGAGAGGGAAACAAGGTTAATGCGTGCGTGTAGAACCAGTAAACTTATGACGTTCACTTCACTATATTAGTCTTGTCTCATAGATGGGTTGCATCGAGTGACATCAACATGAAAAGGCTTTTCAATGGTGAGACTACATGTCGAGTTCAGAAGTCTCCGTATGGTAGGGTCCAATCTCATACAGGCATATGTGGATCCGGAAAGGCTTGGAGTGAATTCACGTGTTTGATTTATGGAGACGCGTGGTACCGGTACCGTACGTGCAATTATGTCGTGGCGTCCTGTCATTGTAACCATATCGTGCAGCCCGTTGCGTAGGTCACTTTCCATGTCGATAAGTGAACCATAAAACTCAGTCGTGTAGAATCACACTCGACGATACAGGCCAACAATTCATTCACTACTTTCGGATTACTTTTGAGGTATCGCCCCCCGAGCTGCCTTGGACTTGACATTTCTAAGAGGAGTACACCATTCTCACCGGACGATTAGACACAGGCTCCTTTCACACACATAACAGCGACGAAGGTCACTGTCAAGGAATTATGATTGCAGTGGAAGATGCAAGGCACATGGGCATCAAGCCTTACTACACCCAGAAAATCGAGGAAACCGAATTGGCCGTGCGTCTTGCGATCCTGCTATGTTTCTCTTTCTAACGACTGCAGATTAATGAGAAGACACAGAACTTGAGAAGATTAGCCGCTCAGAGGAATGTGCTCAATGCGCAAGTGCGACTCCTACGCGAAGAGCTGAAATTGTTGCAAGAGCCTGGCTCATATGTAGGCGAGGTGGTCAAGCCAATGGGACAAAGTAAAGTACTGGTAAAGGTTAACCCAGAGGGCAAATATATCGTTGATATAGCACCGGATATCGATATCAACAGCTTGACACCTTCACTCCGGGTTGCGCTCAGGAACGACTCGTACCAATTACACAAAATTCTACCAAACAAGATCGACCCTCTCGTATCCTTGATGATGGTTGAGAAGGTTCCGGACTCTACCTATGATATGGTGGGTGGGCTTGAGAAGCAAATCAAGGAAATCAAGGAAGTCATCGAATTACCAGTGAAACACCCTGAACTGTTCGAAAGCCTGGGAATAGCACAGCCGAAAGGTGTCTTACTCTATGGCCCACCTGGAACGGGGAAGACCTTACTAGCTCGGGCCGTGGCACACCACACGGATTGTCGCTTTATCCGAGTCTCAGGCTCAGAACTGGTGCAAAAATACATTGGAGAGGGTTCGCGAATGGTCCGCGAATTGTTTGTTATGGCTCGTGAGCATGCCCCGTCTATAATTTTCATGGATGAAATTGACTCCATTGGATCGAGCAGAACAGAGGGTGGCAGTGGTGGGGGTGATTCGGAAGTGCAACGAACGATGCTAGAGCTATTAAACCAATTGGATGGATTTGAGCCACAAAAGAACATCAAGGTCATTATGGCCACAAATCGTATCGATATTCTCGATCCAGCGCTCTTACGACCAGGCAGAATTGATCGAAAGATCGAATTTCCCCCTCCCACTGTGGAAGCTAGAGCCGATATTCTCAAAATTCACTCTCGAAGTATGAATCTGACTCGAGGTATTGATCTGAAGAAAATCGCTGAAAAAATGACCAGTGCGAGTGGAGCAGAACTCAAGGGTTGTTGTACGGAAGCAGGCATGTCTGCATTGCGCGAGCGAAGAACCCACGTAACGCAAGAAGATTTTGAGGTAAATCATTCTCATTCCCCAAGCTTCATAATTCTAAACGTTCTAGTTGGCTGTGGCTCGGATTATGAACGCAAGCAATTCAGACAAGGACGTGTCTGTCAGCAAATTGTTCAAGTAAAGCTCATAACGTGCTTTGTCAAGTTCTTGAAAGTATACCTAGGATGTGCTACGGGAAGGACACAGTTGAGGCTAAGTAAGTTTACAATTATGACATATGAACTATTGATATAAGAAATTACAAGAATATCTATAGATTTCCGTCATAATTGAAGTAGAGAGTCTGCTACGGCTACAACTTCTGCAGGCATTTCAGCTGCTTTGATATTTTGCGTACTTGTTGACCCTGTTTCCTGATCGGCTGTTATGCCATTCATTCGTTTCCTTATGGCTAGCCGCTCTTGATAGAACTTCTGTCTTGCAGTTTCTATCATACGTCGCTCGATATCAAGACTCCTTTCGAGCTCCTGAAATTGCTGTAACTTTAGTTCTACCTTGGTCAGCTGTGTTGAAACAGCACTGGCCAAAAGCTGACTGAAGTTTCGGTCTTCGTGATAACCTAAAAGTTTTGCTTTAGCAGCGGAGGTGCCGAGCGCGATTTCTGCTGCCTTCTGAGTAGCTGATCGAGCATCTTCGTCATGCGGATCAGCTGAGGACATATTGGTTTGTGAACGACCGGTACTAGCATTATTGCCGTTGATTTGCGTCGTAGCGGTCTCTTCATTCGATAGTGCCTGGTTTGCCCTCTTTGCAGCTGCCGTAGCTACTTCTTTCGGTACAACACTAGCAAGGAAGGCAACAACGCTCATTACCGGGTTTTCAACCTCGCTATAAGGAGCCTTATGATATTGTAGGGGTCCGACTTTGTCTCGATCTGATTCCAAATATGGTTCTTCGATTGGTAGTTGCAGGAATTTGAGCACGCATTGTTCTTTCGTCCGAGTTCCAACATGGCCGGCAATATCGGGCCAATTCTCATCGAACATTTCTATAGCCTCAAGCAGGAGCAAAACCTCTTGATCTGTCCATTCAGATTGATCAGGTTTTGACTGCGAATCTACCTTGACGAAATCCCCCGACTGCGAACTTGACGGGAATCTGCCTTCTTGGTAACAACTCGAACAAAGATCTAAATTCTTCTGATTCAAGGAATGGAATCGCGCTCTTGAGCAGTCCACGCCACAAGTGAAACAATTATATTGTCCGCTCGATGACAATTCCGTTTCTGGATCAGTGGTTGTGTCTTTGCCATTGAGATCGTAGACATCTCTGCGCAGCTCAAGATTTACATCAGAGACTGTACCACGTTGAAGTACTTCTGCTGTTTTTGGGTACGTGCGTCCTTGACTCACAGTCGACGAAGCGGCAGGATTGAAGGGCTGCAGACCACGAGGCGTGTCAGCGACTACACGAAAATGACCTGTGAATGGAGGACCAATAGAGGATGGACGTGACTCAGAATCAACCTGATAATTTATCAAGCCCCATTGTTCTAGGAAACTGTGAACACGCATTACAGCGCAGACGTCACCAGCGAGGTTCCTGCGACATGCTGTCACGGTCAGGTACTCAATCGGATTCAATCGATACGTGTTGATCATAAAATCCCGGTAGTCTCTATAGACGGTCGGCGTCTTGGAGCGATTTCGACCATTGAAGAATTCTGGATTGGATCTCTTCTCGATGTCGTTGATCGAAGACATGTCAAACCAAAGCGCGTAAGATGGTATGACAACTTGATGTGCTTGTTCAGCCAGGAAGCTTTGTGCATCGGTAGCAAGTTTTCTCATCGGATCTGCGTCACTCATAATCGCGTCCTCCTCCTCCTTTTTCTCAAGCGCTTCCTGACCAACATCGATAGTGTTCAAGTCCATACTCTGCCAACTTCAGAATATTGAGCTCGTTGATATACTTCCCTTGAAGAAGATATTCAAAATAAAGCCACAGACTCTAGAATGACACAACCCCGGTATTGCACCCACAAAAGACAATTGTACGAGTTCTCTTGTTGTTTTTACGCGTGTTCGCTTTTTCAGACTTCCAGATGTGATTATATTCGTGCTGGTTACTAGGTTGCTATAGAAGTGTGCTTCAATCAATATTAACATTAATTCGCGTGCCGTAACGTAGACACGTGCAATCTGTGAGGCTTTTAAGCGCTACGGTAGCGCTACGATACCAGTAGCTGCAGCTACCGCTATAGCTACAGTATACCACGTAAGTATATACGTACAGTAGCAGGAAAATCAAATCACCAATACGAATTCACGCGGCTGTAGTGACTCGATTTTTGATGCTTCAGACGCGAACACCATCGCTGCGTGGCCTAGGAGACACTATTGTAATGAAGGGATTCTAATACAAAATGGCAACGCTCAACGCCAGTCAGCCTATAGCTAGAATTATAGAAGTAGCTATATGTAGCTATAGTAATCATATTATGTATACATGCATCTTGATACATCTGTGATATTGAGCTACACAAATGCTTGCAGCATCAATTATCTCAACGAAGAACATCTGTACAATCACTGAGACACGATCTGATTAATCATATGTAATTATCGTATTCGTACCAGTAGCTATAGTCTTCTCATTTGTATCAGAACAATCGTAACATTTATACAATGACGTTTGAGCGCCGAGTGATTGTCCTATTACAAGTATCAGCAGACATACTTCAAACCCTATTTTGTTATTCACGAGTCAATGAACACGCGTGTCAGCTTCAGGCCTCTTTTACACAAAGCCAAGTTTTTATAGTCCATCGTCCAATCTCATGCGGTTATGAAGCCTATTTTCCCGTGTCTCGGTGAAACTTGATAGGCGTCATGTAATATGCAGATCGGTAAGTCCCATGTGCATACAAAACGAATGATTTCTGCCAAGCGTCTGTCTTCGGAAACAGGCAAGCAGCAACCTCGTTCGTGGACCAGTCATCTGGGAATCGAGGCGGACTTGTTTAACAGAGAACAATGGTGACATACTTAGATCCACTTTGAATGAGAACCACGTCGTTGTGTAGATTTCGTTCCTATCATATGAAGGACAAGCGAGCCGTCCTCGGCCCTTTGCATGATCTTGTTCCTGCTCGTGTCCTTGATGGTGTATCTTGTCCGCCCCCGCATCTCAATACGTGGTTCTTGTAGAACCACAGGATCGTCATTTCGCTTAATTAATTTTGCAAAAGCAGAACGATGCTCGAAAGCCGATTTCTTCAGGAACGATTGGATGTGGCGATGCGCTCTTTCCGTGAAAGGTACTTTCCCGAGATCATTTGCAGCGTCTTGCGAAGTGTATTCAACTGCTTCGGGGACAAGTGTAAAGAGTTGGCGACCGGGATCCAGCGGTACATCAACGACTTGCTCATGAGCGACCTTGTCGTGGTCACCAGCACCAAGCATGGTAGACATTGCTCGTGAGTATGAGTCCATAGTTTGTCGACCCTGCGTCTGTCAGCACTGACGAACTTGAATGAGCTCCGGAAGAGGTCAGTCGTTTCAGTAATTATCGTAACCATGAATTTGAGTCTTGAAGACTAATCGAGAATATGTTGTAACATCACATGACTGACCAAGTCAAGCTACATGGAATACTTACCTCAGTGTGCCATTTTTGAACTACTTGTTGTAACTTGAGAATTGCTTCAACTCGTCGTAGAGAAATGCCATATTTCATGCTCAATTGCTGTAAACCCAGACCATCTTGCCAATCATCGCAAACCTTGATTTTGACATCAGACGATACAGGGGGCTTGGGTTGAAATTGCGGATTAAGGGGAAACGGATGTGATTTCCCGTCCAGATAATTAGTTCCTGGTTGCGAAGGTGCATCACGATATGTGATGCCTTTACTTGTGGCCCATATGCAAAATGCCTTTCGATGAGAATGGGAAAGCACGTTCTGAGACAATGTAGCGATCTCTGACTCATTTTTCGCCACATTATCTACCTCGATGTCACGAGACGCAGTTCTTGAATAATCCTTACTCATGGATCGATACCTTGCTGTTGAAAACTGTCGACGAAGTGATTTATGCGTACAGTAAGCTTCGTCACATATGGCGCTGCGCACAGATGATCGCAGCATTGTGCGTACACAGCGAATGACTCAGAAGTTCTCTAGAGAGAAGTGGATATTTCCTAGAATTCCATGGCTTATTCTCTACTTTTTGTTTCGGACAAGGGTATGGGCTGAATGCTTCTTGTGCAAACGTTGTTCAGTGCTTGCAATGCATTGCACAGAAATTCGTTAAATGCATCTCTCGTGACTATACGAAATAGCAACAATTCTTTCGTGGTTCACCCAGTACGTACTGCAGATATAGATACTTAACCTTGGCGGAGCTGCACGAAATTTACGGCTCAAGCTTGGAATATTTTCATTGTGGAAGATGAGATCACGTCCCATGCGGTAGATGCCCACCTGGGCAGGTGGTTCGATTCCTGCCCGCGGCCGGGACGGTAGACACTTCCAGGGCTGGAAATTAGCGGGACACCATGCACCTGGGCGTGCATGTTCTTTTTCGAGCAAACACGCCTGCACCTGCAGCTGTCTGCCCAGGTGGACTTGAGTTCCCGCAGCTGCAATGGCTAATGGCAACACCAGCAGCTCAAGGTCCTTGCAATTGTTATAGCTTTCGACCGCCTACAGCGACTACTTATACCCCCGTACCAAAATGTTTCACGTTGTCACGTGGCAATTCTGCTGTGCGAAACGTGAATACTTTTGGTAGGGTACTGTAGGTAGCTAGATCATAGATCATCATGCATAGGGGTTAGAAGAAATGAACTTTTAGGGAGCTTAATCCTCAACCTGCAGCACCGTAAGAGCCTCTGCTGATCTCGCGCAACTATGTGCCCCGTCTGCGGACGCATCATATGATTATAGCTGCTGAGAGATCTAGACATCAATCACAAAGCTTACTATAAGAACAATTGTCATGCTATAAACGTCTTTCACGATGAAGAACTACCAACCTTTTTGCATAAGTCAATCGACTAGATTGTAATCTTTGCATATGCATCACATGTATTTGTATGCATCAAGCGCTAGCTCGATTGCACACAATGCATGGTCAAACTTCTCAAAGCTGCCCAGGTGTCCTATTATGCGCCAAAATTCATACCCGTGTACCCGACACCTTCCAAGGTTGATCACAATGGAATTCTAGGTTCTCCACATCTTCCACTGACTTGCAGCTGCAGTTTTGTCTTATTCGCGAACGATTATCGTCATTAGCTATGTACATGTGCACAGTTGTGTCGTGATCCGAGACTTGACACAAGCTTCTAAGCGACAGAACTCGACTTATTCTGCAGAAGTTGCCGCGCCACGATACAACAGCGAGATATTGGACAATTAAGTCAGAATCAGTGTCAGGGCTGGGCCTAGATGCATGACTATCGGTCAGACAACCGGGAATAAGCGAAGAGCTCATCAGTATATCGCATTGAAGTCTCAGCCTTGGTTCTATGAGTGCCATGAGAGGATTAACAGTCTTCATCAGTGATCTTAGAAACGCTCGAGCTCGTGATTTAGAAGAGAAAAGGGTGAACACAGAACTAGCAAAAATTCGAGCCAGATTCCGGGACGTCAAGCTGAGTGGTTATGATCGCAAGAAGTACGTCTGCAAGCTCTTATATATGTACATACTAGGATGGGCTGTCAACTTTGGACATCTGGAAGCTGTCACTTTGATATCGAGTACAAAGTACAGCGAGAAGCAGATTGGCTATCTTGGAGTCACACTCTTCTTGAATGAAAACCACGAACTCCTACATCTGGTGGTCAACAGTATCCGGAAAGATCTCATGGATCCGAATGAGCTATACAACTGTCTGGCACTGCACTGCATTGCGAATATAGCTGGGGTTGAGATGGGGACCACACTAGCAAGTGAAGTACATCAATTGCTGGTTTCTGGGTATATATACTAGTGTACAACGATCCCAACTAATTCGTCAGAACATCGAGGCCATTTGTGAAGAAGAAAGCTGCTTTGACTCTACTTAGACTATACCGGAAATCGCCTGGCATTATGGAAAACTCTTGGATACCAAAACTGGTCGCACTTATGGACGATGCAGACATGGGAGTAGCTTTGTCTGTCGTCAGCCTTATCACGGTACTAGCTCAAGATGAGCCGCAAAAGTATGCATTGTCATATCAAAGAGCGGTTCAGCGCCTCAAGAATATTGTGATCGATGCTGAGTATGGCAACGAATATCTTTACTATAAAATAGCGTGTCCATGGCTGCAAATCAAATTGATGCGGCTATTGCTTATCTTTCAACCACCCACGGAAGAGCTTTTGAGATCATTACTGGTTGAGATATTGGAGTGCATCATTAAAACTAGCGAGAGTATTCCGAAAAACATTCAGCAGAGTAATGCTCAAAACGCTATTTTGTTCCAAGCTATTGATTTAGCTATGCATATAGAGGTCAGTCAACAGCTCACCACGCAAATTATTGGTCTCTTAGGCCGTTTTCTGAAGTCAAAAGAGACGAACATAAGATATCTTGGCTTGGAGGCGCTCTCACATCTTGTAGGACGCAACGGTGTGCTTTCGGCCCTAAAAAGCCATCGAACCATTGTTATGCAGTCTCTAAAGGATCGAGATCTCAGCGTTCGTCGACGGGCACTGGATTTGCTGTACTACATGTGTGATGCAGACAATGCTAGAGACATTATATTGGAACTTGTGCAGCTTCTGCAAGTTAGCGACTACACAATGAGAGAAGAGATGGTGCTCAAAATCGCTATTCTTGTGGAAAAATTTTCGACTGCATACGACTGGTACATTACAATCACCCTGCAATTATTGGCTATAGCTGGTGAGCACGTCGCAGATGAAGTTTGGCAGCGTGTGATACAGGTCGTCGCAAACAATGAAGTTCTGCAAGCTCAAGCTGCCCATATGGTCTTGAATTACATTCGGAATCCGAATTGTCACGACAACCTGGTTAAAGTGGCCGGTTATATTCTTGGCGAATTTGGTCATCTTATTGCTAACGAGGAAGCTTGCTCTCCCATTGAGCAGTTTTCTGCAGTACATAAGAAGTTCAACGTTGCCAGCGCAGCCACAAGAGCTATGCTCTTGACAACTTATGTGAAATTCTTGAACATCTTCCCGGAAATCAAGGCAGAGCTGATCTTGGTGTTTCGGCAATTTCACAACATCTTAGACCCTGAGTTGCAGCAACGCGCTTGTGAGTATCTTGCCTTGTCTGATGTTTCCAAAGAGGATGTTTTACAAGCCATCTGTGAAGAGATGCCTCCAGTAAGTTGAAACTTCACATCGTGGGAATCAAGCTCACAACATAGTTCCCGGAGAAAACCTCAAAGTTGATATCGAAATTGTACTCTAGGGACTCCGAGCATAACCAACTGACCGCGGGTCGACCGAAGGGAGTGCTGCAATGTAGAACACCTGCAAGAGAACGTGACGATCCGACTGATCAACCTTGCACTGAGACCTTGCGTTTGAATAAAGACTGGAAGACTGGTTTCTTAAGATTGATTTGGAAAGCAAACGGTATACTCTATGAAGATGCTCAAATAAGGATTTTGTAAGCACAATGAAGGCAACCAATGGCCAAATACTCATGTGCTAGTCTTCGCAGCAATTACCTCGAACACATAGGGAAACTCACGATTTCTTATATCAACAAATCGAACAGCCCCTACTCGTCATTCACTACCTCACATATTTGCGACTCGCACGGAGCGATATCCTTGCGAATGCTCGAATTGGTTCCGAATATGCTAGACACTAGATCACAAGTACAGCAAACATTCCAAGCCGAATGTATCGACATCTTCCAGGAAGCCCCAAGGATTTGTGTGTCATATCTAGCAGGCTCACTTCAAGAAGTCGTGCTTAAATTGCCGATTGTACTCGACAAGTTCCTTGTGCCTTCTGGAAATATCAGCTACGAGGCGTTTGCAGTCAAATGGACAGGTCTACAGAGTAAGCTCTTGAGGTCGTGTAATATCGTCAAATTGCCAATCAGAAGCACAATGGAGATCTCGCGACTTAGAGCCATTGTTGCCGGGCATGGCTGGGGAATAGTCGATGCGCGTAATAGCCAAAATCGCTTGATTGCTGCTAGTATATTACACTTGCAAGAACAAAAAATTGGATGTCTGCTACAACTAGACATGTCAGAGCAAAAGAACTCGAATATCATGGAGATCGAGATCCGAGCTTCTGTGACATTGGTCGCAGACCTTCTGAAGGATACATTATCCGAAAGTCTTGCAGCTTCACTGACAATCGAGGCTCGCTGACCATAATATATGAGCTCAGGCGAACTACTTTTGCGAAATGGTCTATAGTGCTTCTGATTCCTATTGCTAGGCGTCTTGCGTCATGTTCCTCGTCAAATGATTATCTTAGGCTTAAGACTAGTTCCAGACTTGAGAATCACATGTGAAGATTCAAGTTGCGTATACGCTATGTCTGACTTCTATATCTATATACAAAGAAATACCCAGCAAGAAAGCGTATAAATAGAGCATGGCAATCGTAATTTTCTAGTGCATATAGTAACTCATCTTCTGTCACTGAATAACTTGGTTTAGAAACATTTTCTATCATTTCTAGCACCGATAACAAATTGTAGCATAGCTCACAAGTGGATATAACTGGCTAGCCATAATTCAGGAGTGCAGTAGTTTGTATAATATAACTAGATGAAATTTATAGTCATTACTAGACATTGCTAACCAATGAAAACCTAGACTGAAAAGCCTACAAATTGTACTAGAGTCTTATATATTAGTCAATTGTGCATATCCATTAACTGATTGAACAGTACAGCTTACAGCATACTCTAGGACAATCCTCTGTATGAATTTAATTATGCAAAGTCTTGTAGTATAATTTGTAATCAAATTAAACAATGATTGTAGTTACTAGTAGACATGGCTACCGGGATCCGTAATCCCGGTTGGAGAAACCCGTGCACAATTACCTCGTATCATAGATCTAAAGCGTGTTCAGGTAACATATTGTGCTGATTAGTCCACAAAATGCGTCACTAGTGACATGAATTGAGCTACTGTAGCTGACTCAAGTTGGTACAACATTGGCTTGAAGCTTTGCAGCTTTTGAAGCTCGCTCAAATTCGCATAGATGTACACAAACTCATACAAATTGCACGACATGAAGCTTGCTTATATTTGCACGGATGTACACAAAACTCCACAAATTGCTTGATGTGAAGCTCGCTCAAGTTTAGACAAATCTACACGACATAAGACTAGCTTGAATGTACATGATTTTGTGCAACCTTGACTTACCATGTGCAGGTGACAACAAAATCTTTTCATTGTAAATACAGGCTCTACTGTAACTAGATAAATCTGCAGATACATACCAAGATTATGCCGAGATACCGGTACGGTACGGTTTGAAACACCGTGTTGGCATCCGGTACGGTAAACCATACCGGGAAAAGTCTCGGACCAGAACCCGGCTAGTTGGCCATGTCTAGTCACCAGTAAGACCTACCTTAGAAATCTTATTCAGTCTCTGATACTGTTCACTTCCTACAATAAGATATCTGCATCTGTGATTGTTTGAGTAACTTTGAAATGTATAAACTTTACCAAAGTTATCAATATAAAGCTAATTCAATCTGTGCAAGATCATGGAAAAGTATGTATGCAGTCATATAAATTTGTGCTAAAGCCATGGAAAGAGGAAGTTTCTCTTGCAGTTATAAAGATTTCTTGCAACTGAAAGAGATATTTTGAGTCGGATGCATAGAGAAAGATGTATAGCTACGTGCAGCTATACGTAGCTGATGAGAAACAAAGTAAGAATAAAGAGATAGTCTAAAAAAGGATTTATATTGCAATAAGGACAATAGAAAGAACTCTTGAGAACTTACTGATACAATACTTATATGATTTGTTCTATAAATATAAATCAAAGCAGGTATCTATAACAAAAGATTTTGGCGCAGTAGATGTGCTACAGTCACGGGACAGGATTTATACCCGGACTCAAATGCGTACAATAGCTTATAAAATTTCACAATGAATTCTTCACGCTACAACCTTCTAGATGCGTCAGAAAGAGTTGACCAAGATAGAGAAAGCTTTGATCGTGGCTTACCACAAAGAAGGGAGGTCCTTTGCTTGGATTGGCCACAAACTCAGCCGCTCAAAATATACCATCCGGGATGCTTACAACAGGGTCAAAAGTCGTGGCACTTACACCAATGAGCCACGCTCTGGCAGACTACCGCTGCTATCTCCAGTGGCTGAGAGGGCTCTAAAGCGCTCTGCTACTGGCTCTCGAGAGAAGAGGAGGATTCCATTAGTTGAAATTGGCAGTAACGCAATACCACCTGTATTAAAGAGGACTGCCTAGCGTACACTCAAGGAATTCAACATGAAACGGTGTCTAGAGACTTAGAAGATTGTACTAGATGAGGATAAAGCGGCTGTGTGGCTTAAGTGGTGTCGCGCCCATGTCAGATAGACTGTCAGTGATTAGCAGAAAGTGGTATGGTCAGACAAGTGCTCTGTCAGCCGCTATAGCAACGCCGGGCGGCTTTAGGTAACCCAGACCTCTCATGAGAGATGGAGTAGCGAGTGTATCATGCAAAAGGAAGGTGGTGCACGCATCTCATCTATGTTCTGGGGATGTTTTTATGGTGATATACTTGGTCTACTGGTCTCTATGGACGGAACCGTTGCAGCCACCAACTATCTGGACATCATACAGTCAACTATACCAGAGATGCTTGATCTAATGCCTAGGGGACTAGGCAAGGGCATCTTTATGCAAGATAATGCCACAGTGCATAAGGCGCATATTGTGTTACAGTGGCTAGATGGCACAGGTTACAACTACATCAAGGATTGGCCACCATACTCCCCAGATCTGACTCCTATTGAGCATGTTTGGAGGAGGCTTAAATAACTCTTTGGGCAACAGCATAGTGCCTTGCGGCATTCCACCAGAGGGCCGGCTTACATCTAGGCACGGCTGAAAGAGGAGATTCCAAAATTGTGGGAACAGATAGATTCAGACTTCCTACAAGAGCTTGTAGAGAACATGCCGGGAAGGATAAAGGCTTGTATCAAAGCTGGAGGCTACTACACTAAGTATTAGAGATTGTAGAGTGATAGCTAATCATTTGGGTGTGCTAGAGGTGTTTGAGAATGCTCGCGATCGTGGTCAAAAGCGGGCCGGGTGAAAATTTCAGTCACGGTACTGTAGCTATCTAAAATTGTCTAATTCTATATTAGATTTTAGGTTTATTAAATTACAGCTAACCCAAATCTCCTGAACATAGAAATAGATTAATTAGACCTCTACTGATGAACTCTAACTTTAGTAGTGCAAGGTAAACTTCTAATTGATCTTTAATAGATCTATAAGCTCTCTGTAGTAAGATTTCTGTTCTAGCAACTGTTATATCTCTTTTTACTACAAAGGATATTTTACGCCACAATTAGCCTAAATTAGCTACATAAAGTAATGTATACAAAGCTATTGTCACATACTTCTAATGCTATATTAAACCTCTATATCTAAGCTATACAATTTTCTAAAATACGTTTAGACTCTTCTATAGCTATATTATCTATATCTATTTCAAGCTCTATAGTATGTTTATACTATTTTTTGTTGAGGCTGATGCTGTTTATCTTGCATAGAGTAAGTATAACATAACTAACTAAGAGCAGATGCGCTATTTAATCTTATGAGTTGAGGCTTAGCAATAATTAGATATGGCCAACCGACCGGATCCCGGTCAGGGATGTTTCTCCGGTACGGTTTACCGTGTCGGGTCCGGGCACGGTGCATTTTTACCGTACCGGGATCCCGGTATAACCCCGGTATGTATCTGCAAACTTATCTGGTAACAGTATAGCCTGTATTCACAATGAAAAGATCTTGTTGTTACCGGCACATAGTAAGTCAAGGTTGCGTAAAGTCATGTACATTCAAGCTAGTCTCGCGTTGTGTTCATCTGTGCAAATTCGAGTCAGCTTTACGTCGTGCAAATTCGTGTGATTTTATGTGAATTCGTGTAGATTTGAGCTAGCTTTACGTCGTGTGAATTCGTGTAGTTTTGTGTAAGTTCGTGTGCATTCGAGCCAGCTTCACGTCGTGTACGTGTGGTTTTGTGTGGTTTCGTGTGAATTCGAGCCAGCTTTACCAAGCTATAGAGAGTCGAATTTAGGTGACTAGTGACGCGTTTTGTGGACTGATCAGCACAATACACCACCTAAACACGCTTTGGATTTATGATATGAGGTAATTGTGCACGGATTTCTCTAACTGGGATCCCGGATCCCGGTCGATTGGCTATGTCTAGATACAGGCATAGCTAGCTCGAATTAGCTTGTATGAGTAGGGCTTAAATTAGTACGGCTCATTTTTTATGCACTTTGCAAATGAAGTACAAATTTGAATAGCTCTAGCACAGATTTGTCTGGCTAGGCAGAAGTCTTTATACAACTCTTCACAAGTCTATATAATGCAAGGAGCTCTACATGTGCACGACATTAAATGACTCAATAATAAAAATGACAATAGATTTCTAGCCTAGGTGCAAGCTATACTGCTACTAGCTTGCGCACTTACATATATATGTTAGCATTATAGCAGAATATTAGTATAATACAAATTGTTGAGCTACGTAGCTGAGCTCTCTATCAAAGCAAAGCTTCTTAGCTCAATCATTTATGCAATCGTAATGTATATAAAATCCGGCTTTTACAAGGCCTAATACAAAGTAGAGGTCATTCACAACTAGGCTTGGTAAACCTCGGTTGAACCAAACCTTTTTGGACCCGAGAAAGGTTCAACCAAACCTTTTGGAGCCGCCCGAGAGGTTCAACCCGTGTGGCGCTAACCAAACCTCTAACCAAACCTCGGGTTAGAGCCGTGAGCTGGTTAGGTTTCTGGTTCAGCACGTGCATGTTAATATATACCCTTTACACTATGAAAGACCCTGTAAGCCGCATGCAGCCGCACGCAGCCACACAAGGCAATATATTAAAAGCTACGATCACACTTCTAATGCTACGTATAGCCTCTATATTCAAGCTATACGGTTTCTAGATACTTTATTGTATTCATCTACGTCTATATCATCTACGTAATATCTTATTTAAGCTTTATGGTACGTTTTAGCTAACCCTTAGCTAAACCCTGGTTCAACCTGGGTTCAACCGTAACCAAACCAGCGGGTC
>DF819295.1:0-53205 GCA_000836175.1 Taphrina flavorubra JCM 22207 | reverse complement strand
ACGAATTCACACGAAACCACACGAATTCACACGACGTGAAGCTCGCTCGAATCCACACAAAACCACACGAACTCGCACGAATTCACACGACGTGAAGCTCGCTCGAATTCACACGAATGCACACGGATTCACACGAATTTGCACGACCTTGAGCCAGCTCGAACCCGCACGAATTCGCACGGATTCACACGAATTCATGTGCATTCACACGACTTCAAAGCTGACTTGAATTCGCACGAATCTACACGAATTTGCACGACCTCGAAGCTGACTCGGATTCGCACGAATTCACACGAATTCACACGAGTTTGTGTGCATTCGCACGACTTTGAGCCAGCTCAAGTTCCCATGACGTGAAGTTTGCAGCCTCACTCATAACTTCACCGTAAGGTTGTTACGGCTGAATCAGTTAAGGGTCCGTTACACAGTACCGGGGCCCTAAATTATGGGACTTTTGGCCAATAGTGGTTCGTTCTCCAGGTCTAGCTGTTGGCAATGTAATGTTGGATCATTACAATGAGATTGTGCCATCAAACATGATAACTCAGCATTCACTTCCAGTCACTTATAGGCTCTTTTGGTCATTTATAGACCCTTTCAGTTAATGCAAAGCAGGCAAAGGATTGGATAACACTGAAAGTGGCTTCGGGTGGCGGGTTTGGGTCGGGAAACGCCTCAAATGGGTCGGATGCATTCGTTCATAGCTATCCGACCCGGTAGGAGTGAATTACCGACTGATCAGCACAATATGTCACCTAAATACGCTTCGGATCTATGATACGAGGTAATTGTGCACGTGTTTCTCTAACCGGGATCCCGGCCGGGATCCCCGGTACGGTTGGTGGAACCGGGACTAACCTAGGTTTTAAATGTTAATATAATTAGTAGTTCTAAATCTGATAATAGTCCTAATTCTAACTGCTGTGGTAATACTATGCCGGAATGTCTATATAGTATTCCAGACTATACCGTATTAGAGTTCTGGTAAACTGTAGGGATTTCTGCAAATCTACCTGCCAATAGTATAGCCTACATCTATGATACAACGAAAACATATTTTTACTTGCACAAGAAAAGTTGAACTTGTGCAATGTTACGTACATTCGAGAGATTTGTACAAAGCTATTAATGTCTGGAGCTACATAAAGATTTGTGTCTAGCTATAAAATTCAGCTAGTCAATTTGAGCTAGCTATATATTGTGTAGATTTGTGCAAATTTATATAAATTTTAGTCTGATGAAAATTTGTAGCTATATACAATTAGACATAGCTAGCCAACTAGAATCCCGGTCAGAGGGTCAGCGAGACCCATACACAATTACCTTGTATTATAGATCTAAAGCGTTGTCAGGTACTATATTGTGCTAGGCACTCTACAAAACGGGTCACTAGTTGCCTCAATCAACCTATACGCAGCTACCTGCAACGTCACCTTAGTAACAATCTAAAAGTGATAGGTAAATGTCTTCTAAGTGATGAATAGCTATTCTAGGCTAGAGCAAGGAGATAGATATATATACTAGCTAGTAACGAGCTCGGACGCCTCAGATTAGAGAGCACGTGTTGCATTACCGTAGCTATTTCAAATTGGCA
Source organism: Taphrina flavorubra JCM 22207 (assembly GCA_000836175.1). NCBI lineage: Eukaryota > Fungi > Ascomycota > Taphrinomycetes > Taphrinales > Taphrinaceae > Taphrina > Taphrina flavorubra. Next base: position 51,611 of record DF819295.1, on the reverse strand, counting down.
CGACATTAGCTCGAATCTTTACAGCTCTTAAAGCTTACTTGCTTAGATTTGCACAGCTTTACACAAAACAACACGAATATACATGATGTGTAGCTAGCTCGACTTTACATAGATTTACACGAAAGCAGATGTATTTACACGGCTTCACACGAATTTAGACCACAATGAGCTGGCTTGAATTTGTACAACTTTACACAAAACTACACGAACTGCACGACGTCAAGCTCGCTTAAGTTTACACAAATCTACACGACATAAGACTAGCTTTAATGTACATGACTTTGCACAACCTTGATTCACTATGTGACGGTGATAACGAGATCTTTTCATTGTAAATACAGGCCATACAGTCACCAGGTAAATTTGCAGATACATACCGGGATTATACCGGGATTCCGGTATGGTACAGTTCAAATAGACATGGGCACCAGGGTTGCGGTCACCCCGGTGCTTCTTTCGTTGCCATTAATCTCCTCTATTGATTGCTAGTACAACGAATCAGAAGGCTTTATACAATCCTCTATAGCTTCACGAGAGAGCACGAATCTTCACGGCTTTAAGCGAATTTTCACGACTTTAAAGCTGACTGGAATCCGCACAAACTCACACGAAACCACACAAACTCACACGATGTAAAGCTGGCTTGAATCTACACAAATTCGTACAAAACCACATAAACTCACACGGATTCGCACGACCTTGAAGCTGGCTTGAACTCGCATGACTTTACACAAATTCATTCAATTACTATGACATTATACTTGTACTTAGACATGGCCAACCAACCGGGTCCCGGCGCGGGAATTTTCTCCGCTTCACCGTGTTGGGATCCCGGCACAGTTTATTTTTACCTTACCGGGATCCCGGTATAATCCCGGTACGTATCTGCAAACTTACCTGGTGACAGTATAGCCTGTATTCACAATAAAAAGATCTTGTTGTCACCGGCACATGGTAAGTCAAGGTTGCGCAAAGTCATGTACGTTCAAGCTAGTCTCGCGTCGTGTCTATCTGTGCAAACTTGAGCGGGCTTTAGGTCGTGTAATTTGTGTGGTTTGGTGTAAATCCGTGTGAACTCGTGTAAATTTGTCTGCAAACAAGCTAGCTACATATTGCGTAAAGTCATGTGCATTTGAGCCAGCTTCACGTCGTGCAAATTCGTGTGATTTCGTGTACATTTGTGTAGATTTGAGCCAGCTACACTTTGTGTGAATCTGTGTGGCTTTGTGTGGTTTTGTGTAGTTTTAAGTAGTTTCGTGTAGTTTTATGTAGTTTTGTATAGTTTTGTGTAAATTCGTGTAAATTTGAGCTAGCTTCACGAAGCTATAGAGAAACAAATTTGGGTGACTAGTGACGCGTTTTGTGGACAGATCAGCACAATATGTCACCTAAACACGCTTCGGATCTATGATACAAGGTAATTGTGCACGGGTCTCTCTAACCAGGACCCCGGCCGGGATTCCGGTACAGTTAGTAGAACCGGGACTGTATGCTAGTCGGTTGGCCATATCTACTTGTACTACGTGCTCAACATAGCTTATTGTCATACTTGTAAAATGTGCAATATACAAACCACCAGGTTTTGACCGGGGTCTGGCGGCTTTAACCGGTTACCCGGTGGAACCCTGTTGCCAGTGCCCATGTCTAAGTTTAAAATACCGGGTGAGGATTCCGGTATGGTAAAATTAAATATTGTGCCGGGATTCTGACACGGTTGACCGTACCGGTAAAAAGTCCTAGACTAGGATCTAGTCAGTTAGCCATGTCTATGTACAACTATAGATATAGTCTCTTTTCCATTGTTACTTTATGCTATTTAGTCTATAGAATGCTTTACTTTAGAATACTATAGAACTAAATCTAGTTTTCATTGTTCTTGCATAATGTCCTATGGTATTGAGCACTTTTTAAGCTCTGAAACGGATTTAGAGCAAAAGAAAACTGTATAGCTATTTGTATAGCTAGATATAAGTCTTTCACAAAGGTGTACAACTCGAGTAATTATGACTCTAGACAACTTTGTAAGCTCTAACGTGTTTCATAATAGTAACAACAAAATCTTTACATCTAGGGTATGTGTTAAGGTTGATGCTATTCACCTTGCACAGACAAACCTATAAAGAGAGCAGATGTGCTACTAAGCTCTAAGAGGCTGGAATAACTCTGACATTTAAGTCTAAGGTAAGTGTTACAGTACTTAAGCCACTAAATCAGCCACTAGAAGCTGTTGGGCACATATATAATCAAAGGAGGCCACTCTATGACCTTTACTCTGATTATCACACACACTCTATCTCACACTTTAATTCCTCTCTATTTTATACAACAATGACAGGCAAAATATATGCTACTATAGCCTACTCTATAGATTCAGATTTGAGGAAGTTACTATTACCTTCTGCCAACATAAAATCTGCAGTAGAAAGCATTAAAATAACAAGGATAAGTATCTACAGATCCTTACTGCTTAGGGACATGTGAGAACCCTATTAAAGGAAAGCTAGAGGCATTGGTAGAGCATAGCTACAAGGTAGTTTGCCTTAAAAGAGGGGTAAACAAGGATGGTAGAATTAGTATTACAAATCAATGTTTGCAAAACCTCTTAATTAGATTAAGGTCACAAATATAAAAGGTAACAGGATTACTTAGTAAAGACAATCAAGAATTCCAAGAGTATGTAGGTAGAGCATAACAAATCTATAGTATGTAAGTGTATATAGCAAAAGTTACAAGTTCCTGGTACAGCACAATTTATAATTATATAAGGACTAAAATATAAACTTTCTTGTTATGCTGTAATCTTGATTGACTCAATACTGCCTAAGCTGTATTGTATCACTATCAGCTTATAGTAGCTATATCAGACTACTAGCTTACTTACTATTGCATAGCTCTCAAATTCTTAGTTGTTACTTTTTAGTTAACCTTACAGTCTATAGGTCTATTACTATCCTATTACAAAATGAATCTATTTACAGTCTAGCTCATAAAAACTTGCGCTTTATAGATCATAGATGCTCTATAATTGTTCTTCAGCTATACAAGCTATGCCCTATCACATAGTAAAGTGACTGGAAGTTGTTACAGCTCTATTGCTATAGCTACATGTACTAGCTAGGTAGCTATGTACAAGGTTAGAAAGTTTTGTGCTACTAAAAGACGCTACACGGGTACAGTCTTAGCCAGGGTGCAACAGATTCGTTGCAAGGGTTGTCTAAATCTAGCCTGATGTCATCCGAATCTCGGCCCTCTGTACACTAGTAGGGCCGCCCCTGTAGCTGTGTTAAGCCGAGCATTCCATAAGCGAGATGAACGAGATAAAGATTGAAGAGGTACGAGGCGAACGAAACTCGACATTTTGACATGAGGTCTAGATCGATACGAGTGCGCCAGTACCTGGTAAGAATGCGGGGAGTCTTAAGAAATCTAGCACACTAATCAGCTAGATATGTGTCGACAAGTACAATCTATAGGAGAAAGCTCACTCCGGAAACAGTGGATTGCGGCTGCTTGGGTCGATGCATCACTAGCGGATACATTTTTTTGGTCGCTAATCGGCCACATGACCTTCGATACCGAGCGTCTGATCATCCGAGAAACTCGTAGACATGTCGGTGACGACGTCCATCACTAGCTCGACGAATGCACGCAAAAGCTGCCAAGATTGTCGTACGAGACACTTGAAGTGCTCGCATGATCAGTCCCGTGCAAAAAATGGACACCACAGAGGAGCCATTCGCCGGCCAATCCTTCCGAGAATCAAAAGTCTATCTGCCGAACCTATGCACAAAAAACACAGACTTTCCACGTCAGAGTCTTCTTGGGCATCATTCTCTTCTCGAGAGCTTTTGCTTTTGAGTGATTTCAACAGGATAATTGCTCCATGGTTCGACTTGTTCGATTGGAACTTGACCTTCGAAAAGGAATTACCACTTCTTGCCCACAAATCTAGGATGCTGACCTGTGCTTGTCTTGCATATGCAGATCTCCGACATGCTTCTATTGCCCGAACTTCGAGTCGACTAGTCTCCTCGATAGCTAGTAACCAATACTACAAAGAAGCTACTTCAGGTCTAGCTCAAGCACTAGCATCTTTAGATCCGAAGAGTCCTTCCTTCACACCCACGATTCTGGCCACCGCGCTTGTTCTATGTGGTAGCAATATGTTCGAAGACTATTTCCAAGATTGGAAGCTGCATCTGAATGGCATATCCGCGATGCTGAATGTCGCCCGCATACCTCAGGATACCTTCAGCAGATCCGTGTTCTGGGTGTTCGTTCGGGAAGATACAGTACGATCGTGGTCGCAGAACAATGCACCTTTACTAAGCCCAGAACTGTGGCCAGAGCCTGAACCGGACTCTGGAGACTGCTATCTGGCGAATCGCGCATTGAAACTACTTTCATCCATATTGAATGATCGACAAACCAATGGCACGTCTAGTGTAGAACTGCCTGCAAACGAGACACCACCACGGCTTAGTGTTCCACCGGCACTACTTAATGAGCTTGCTACGCTTGAGCTTTTGTGCGACCAGACATTTGTCACATTGGCTGAAGTAAGCGCTCTCGATGAAGACGATTTCCCATATATCCTTAAGTCATCTTCGCGACAATCTTCGACGTTACAGATGCTCCACTCGTGCCGTTTGATACTCACGTCAAATCCGAGTGAAAGGGCACAGCACGCGATCACAATAATTGCGTTGGTCGCTGCAGGTTTGGACGAGCCGTGTATGTTACACTCCGTTCAACCTCTCTTCTTAGCCGGACAACAATTGATAAAGGCATCGGGACTATCACGTACCATACTCGTTAAGTTCCGCAGTTTTGTCTTCGGCGAGCTTTCACGTGTTCAGACTCGAACAGGCTGGAAAACTGAGACCCGGAAGAACAGATTATTGCAAGTCTGGGACTCAGACGACTGAGATGGCTGCTCGTCTTCAAACAAAAGTTCTACAAATCAATGCTTCAAGCCTGATCACCATCCTTATCAGCGTCAATTCATTAGGACGTGTCAAGACCACGCGGACTGCGTGGCGTTCGTTGTTGTTCATCTGCGATGCGATACCTAAAGTTCGAGCGCTACTGCATGCGCCATCAAAGTGGTATCAGAAAACGCAAAAAGAGGTTCTCTGAAACGCCTATTCTTTAGGGATTTATCCAGCGACTGACCTCGCAAAGTGCTACTTTTGGTTTCATTCCGGAACGATCGTTTCAGTCAGACAGAAACATACATCGGCAATTAAAATTGCGATGAAAGTTACCTCGATCCGAACAGACAGCCGCGTTTTTCGTTCTGCAATTAAGGATGATTAGGATTGACTAACTATACCAGTGTATGTGTTCCTAGTGGTTAAGTCTTTAAGGAGATTGTCTCTGGAATGAGCTTGATGGTCAGCAGCACTCGATCGCCACTAGAATCTATCTGCAACACAAGCCCCACTCGAAAGGTATGGCTGCATGCTTAGACTTGTGTTAACCATCACCTGAGTGCTCGATGTGGTGAATAGAGTCCCCGCTCACTCGTTCTCCGCCAATGAAATTTACAGCATCATGGTGGCTGGCTCTATCCCGCACGCAAATGACCAGTCCGCCAATGAACAGCCGCAACAAGACATATCACTCTCTCCACAATTGAGGCTTGGCTCTATCAGTCTCACGACGATCTTTGGGGTATAAGATTTGTATAAAGGAGCGTCACTTCCCCAGATTCGTTGTTTCAATATCACGCGAGTAGCCCGACCAAGATGTCCAAGCTCAACGAGGTGTCCCAAGTGGAGACCGTTCCTCAGCATTTCGACTCATCTCATGCTGAGTTTCAACGGACCGGCAGAAATCAATCATCCTTTGAAAAATGGATCAAGCCGAAGTCCTTCAATTGCAACTATCCAGCCTGGATGAGCTCCAATTTCCTCATGGCCATAACCTCTTTCTATTCCTCCTTGGGGGACTTGTTATTCGGATTCGACCAAGGAATTGTAGGAGGTCTTCTTGTTAATCACGTCTTTCTTGACAGATTTTTCGCTGATTACAGGAATGCTGATGGCGAAATCCGACCAGTCATTACTGGCATCACTGTTGGTTGCCTACAGTTGTCTGCCGGCTTTGCTGCTCTGACTTGTGGACGTCTTTGTGATATGATCGGCAGGCGCTGGTGCATGCGGATTGGTGGTTTTATCTACTTCGGAGCGGCATTTATCCAAGCCTTTGCTCCTAATCTTGGCGTCTTCATTTGTGGTCGGACTATACAGGGACTCGGTGTTGGATTCCTCAGCATGACTGTACCAGTCATTCAAACCGAGATCGCCAGTATGCACAAAAGAGGTATGATGGTGGGTATCGAGTTCTCTTTTAACATCATTGGCTATGCGATCTCTTGCTGGGTCGATTACGCTTTCTACTTCACTATACCAGATAACATCAGTTGGCAAGGCCCGTACTTTGTGCAGGCTGGTATGGCATTTGTACTTGTCGTAATGTCTATATTCGTTCCTGAAACACCACGATGGTTGGCCGCCAACGGATTTCCTGATGAGGCACTGAAAACAATTGCAAATTTACATGGTAACGGCAATATTCAAGATAAGAAAGTTCTCTTGATGCACACTGAGATTATGGAGGCTGTGAACTATGAATCGACTCTGGGATCTGTTTCGTGGACGGAAATGTTTACCACTTATCGTCGCCGTACCTTTCAAGCAATGACTGGGCAAATGTTCGCTCAACTGAATGGCATCAACGTCATTTCCTTCTACCTCGCGACATCTCTTTATGACGCTGGGTTCACGACCGAGAAAGCACTTCTTTATACCGGGTACAATTCAATTGTGTACATTTTTTCTACCATACCTACATGGTGGCTTGCAGACAGATGGGGACGAAGACCGATATTAATGAGCGGAAGTGTCGCAATGATAATTGCCTTGTCAATGGTGTGTATGTTCACGGAGATTTCAACCACCACAATCTCGGTCGCTAGCAAGGGCTATGGTATGTTTGCTTTTGTCGTCCTGTACAATGCGATATTCGGGTACTCATGGGGCCCTGTACCATGGCTTTTACCAGCAGAGGTCTTTCCCTTACGAGCAAGAGCCAAAGGCATGTCACTAGCGACAGTTGCAAATTGGACCTTCAACTTTGCCATCGGAATGTCTACACCAGCGGCTTTCGCTCGGTTGCATGGTTACTACTATCTATTGATTGCAGGATTTTGCTTCATCAGTCTCCTCATGGTCAAGTTTCTTTACATCGAGACTGCGGGTTGCACCTTGGAGGAAATTGCTATTCAATTTGGTGACCGTGCCTTCGAAGATCAGGCACAACTTGAAAGCAAAAAGGTAGAGCTGGAAATGGAAATGGTCACTGCATGAAAGCATACCATACGCATTCCAGAGTACTTCCAAACGATCAACAACCTGTTCTATGCACAGAAAGAGAAATATATCTATCCCTAGAGCTATAGTTTACTACGTTTTAGCTCAACTTAGTTTGTCTTATAGTGTTGTTTTTAATCTCATGCACTGTTGACTTCTCGGCTCCGCTTCACGACCGCGTCCATGTGCTCGACCCCACATTCCTTTTGTCAATCGCAGTGTTTGCACATCTGTGGTCGCTGCAGCTGCAAGTATTATGCGACATTGGTCAACAAGGACTATTCGAAGGGAATCGCAAAGTATCGATGAAGGTTTAGAATGAAATATGATGTCGTTTACGTCACAATTTAATCGGATTGTCTATGGGTGTGGCTGGCTTGTGGGAAGCATTAGCATGTTCACAGGTTGTGCAACCACTCTCGCCGAGAGCGACAGATTGCGATAGCTCATTGAAGGTCGCGGTGGACATCTCAATATGGCTGTTCCAATGTGCGGCCGCGTCTGGCGGAGACAATCCGGTGCTACGAACATTCTATTATCGATTGTGTCGCCTAGCTTCGGCCAACATACGCGCAATTTTTGTCTTCGATGGTCCGAACAGACCAAAGTTCAAAAGGGGCAAGCGTGTGGATGGACGGTGTAGAGACTTCAAGCTATATAAGTCCCTGATTGCTCATTTCGGTTTCTTGGTCTGGGATGCTCCGGGAGAGGCAGAAGCCGAAGCCGCTCACTTACAAGCAAGTGGTCTGGTTGACGTTGTTCTTACTGATGATGTCGATGCCTTGCTGTTCGGAGCCACAGTGATCTACCGTAATTGGGCTGCTGTTGATGGTCTTGGCAGAAAATCGAAGAAGATCTTGGAGCACACATTGCAATACAGTGCCGCACGAATATTACAGATGTGTAATTTGGACGTTGATGGCATGATACTTGTCGCTCTACTTGCAGGTGGTGACTACTTCCCGGCGGGACTACCTGGTTGTGGCATCAAGATCGCGATCGAGATAGCAAAAGCTGGTTTTGGCAAAAGTCTGGCTGCTGGGTTGGATGATCTTCGTCCTTGGAGAGATAAATTGCAAGAAGCCTTACGTTTCAATTGCGATGGTAACTTCTCGACTCGTCATCCTAGCATCAGAATTCCGAGCACATTTCCTGATCTCGAGATTTATCGCCATTATACAACGCCAATAATTACTGATGCTCCGAATATGCTCAGCAGAGTAAAATCACTCGACTGGACCACACCTATTGACTGCAATGCAATTCAAGAATTCGTAACGACGTTTCTGTCGTGGCAAGGCCTTGAAGGAGACTTGAAAATCATCAAAACACTTTCGAAGCCTGTTTTTCTCAACCACATGCATAAGCGAGCACGATCTTCTCAAATGAATAACCAGAATGCAGGGTCAACGAATACTTCGCTGCTCGAAAAGTCGACCGGATTGACCATACACGGGGTACGACAAGCCCCGGACTGCGAGGGTATCTCGGAACTCCGCGTAGGCTATATACCACTGGAAGTCGTCCCCATCCGGCTAAGGGAGCCAACAATTGTCCTTGAGAGACAGCACTCGTTATCACCACCATCATCATCATCATCATCTTCATCGCCGGAAAACGAATCAGAAGGAGAAACAAAGACCTCTTTGTTTATGGTCGAGGTGTCAGAGCACACAGACGATCACTTGACGACTCATCGCTCGACCACGAGATTCGACCCAAATGCACAGCTTCGACTATGGGTAGCAGAGCATCTAGTCAAGAGTGCATATCCACAGCTCGTGGACGACTGGTACGCAGCTCAATTGTCCGGGCCACGGAAGTCTAGATCTCAATCCAAGCCTGATCGAGAACTAAAAAGAGATACCACACTGGAACAATTCGGCTTTTCCATCACACCAGCGCCACTACAACCTCGAAGAGGAGCAGCAGGGCAAGAACGACTTGTGAGCCATGTTGATACAACTGCGAACAGTGACCCAGAGCACCCAGCACCAGCGACCAAAGCCAGTAGTGCGGCTCAACTACAGACTACGTTGATAGATCTTACACAGGCCGAAGTGAGTGCAGAAACTTCACAGAATCACCAGCAGTCCGCCGCTTCGGCATCAGCTGGAACGCTCAGAAGTGATCACAGAACAACCGACCTTACTAAAGAGATCGGTCATGATTCAGCTCGGACACAAGCGGCTGCCATTAGCTCAAAACAAAGCACTATCAAAGCCTGTTTCAGAACGACAAAAGCTACCCCGAATAAAATAACTAATGTCAAAGCTATTGCAAGTAACAGAGGCTTGGACAAGAAAAACTTGGCAAAGGAGTTTATTGATAATGGGGCTAATGGCAAGCTGCGACACAAGATTGTGCTACGGGAAAGTCTTCCAGGAGCATGGCGATATGCAACAGAAAATGACATGAACCAGGTTGAAATTAGCGAGATCATTGATTTATCATAATACAGTCTCGCATACATCTATCTGCTCGCGTCTATTGCGGCCATTTGACCACCATGTCTGTGCTATGAGTCCGACGATGGCCAATGGCTGGGACTCATTAGTCTTCGTCCAGTCCTGATGGCAGTAGGTAAAGCCGGACGATTTGTTTGTTGGCTAAGGTTGTGTCAGTATAGCAATTATCATTGGAACTAGAACATACGATCTTTGATCAAGAGATAGACACCATCATCTTGTTTAAGGCAAACGTCAATTATGGTTCGAATGATTCCCCAGCCATTTGACAAGTTCAAGTTCATTTGCGAAGCTAGCTCTCTAGCTTTGTATGTGCCAGTCGCCAGGATAGCATGTCGTTGCGCATCACGAGGGTTGACACGAGATACAAATCTATTCATCATCAGTTGAAATTCAGCGCAAATCTCACAAACTGACCCTAATTTCATGACTTCGATACCAGCGAGAATTGCTTGTGCAGTCCATCGAGCAAGTTTGGAGGAATTGTTCTTCATTTCTGTAGCTACTATAGCGCCTCGTTGAGTGTCGAGCTTAGACCTCCAGTCTACAGATCCGCCTGCGCCGAACGCTTTTGAATCGAACTCGTTCAGGGTTTTGATACTGACTAGTGCATCTTCACCACTGGTCTGCTTGACAACGCCATCAATCTCAGATCGTAGAACCAAAGTAACAGGGTCTTCTTCCGAGATGGACACATCGAAGGATCTATACTTATATCCTTTTGGAGCGACAGGTTCGCTTTCCTGCGTCGGATCGTAGAATGGGTTGGGTTTCTCAAGATCAAATGTGGTTTCAGAAGAGTCCACAACCTGCAAAGCAAAATTCTGATTGATATATGTGGCCTCGAGGGATAAAGAGTTGGGCGTGTTGATTCCACCAGTGGTGCCACTCTCTGGCTCCATAGGTGGCTCTGCAGCATTCTCATTTACTGTCAGGAAATCGAATGGTCCTCCTTCTCGTTTGTCAAAGAAAAGTTGGCCGTTGCTCTTGGTCACCAGAATGTCCCACGGGTAAACAGTACGCGAAGCACACATCAGCATCGACAAGATGTTGTCCGTGGCGAAGATTTGAGCTGCCTTTTGTCCAGCCAGGTTCTGGATGACTGGATCCTCGGTGGTAGTGGGGTTGTAATGCACACGGTCAATAACCGCCAGACTCTTTTCCATTTTGGTCGAGGTCTTGTCGAAGGCTCGATCGTAATATTGCAAAGACCCATAGCTTTCCAGATCTTCTCCATCACTCACTTCAAGATTGAGTTTAGCAAGTCTGTTAAACTCAATCTCTTCGAGCAATTGCCAATCAGCCTTGACGGTGATAGATGCATCTCTCATGCGTTGAGGCTTGTCGTCCTTCCAACCGAATCGACGACCACCACGACCATAGCCTTGATTAGCATTTCGGCCACCACGACCACCGCGCTGGTTTTGTCCTTGGGTGTTCTGGCGAGTATTTCTTTGATTCGTCAGACCGCCTCGACCTCTGAGGTTGCCACGGCCACGGCCTAACGTAGTCTTTGTCGGCCTATTATCCACGAGGCTGAAGCTCGCCTCATCCTCTGCATGTGCGTATGCGAAAAGAGCATTTGATCCTGCTCCAAAGGATGCTTGATCACGACGGCCAAAGGCTCCGCGAGACTGACGGTTATCGTTTCTTTGTGCTGCGTTTGGATCAGCAGCCCAGTCAGCAATTTTTCCCAGTCGCTCATTCTTCGAGAATGGCGCATAAAAGGTGTCCTCAGATGTACCAGAAGTGGATGGACCCCAATGATCTACAGACGGCAGATCGGGAAGCTTGAAACCCATCTTGGATGCTATTGGTTTCGAGTTTTGTCTGGCTGATCAAGATGAGCCCGAACACAATGTTGTTGACTCTTGTAAAGCCGTGACTCGTGTGTTGTGCCAATACCTACGGTACCGTACGGTATGTCGAAAAAAACGAATGTTCAGGGTTTGATGCTGAAACGACGAACTCAAGTTAGGGTCAACTTATGATTAGGTAGGAACCAAAGTCAATGCGAGAATGGATTTGCGGTGTCGTATAATTCGCACTCCGTCACGGATCTTTTCACAAGTACGTGGTTTTCGTGAAGACGAAACTAGCTAAGTTGCAATGCGAAGAAGCAGAACAATAATTTGGCTGTAGGACTATAGCTTCCTGACCCACCCGATGTAAACTGCTTGAATGCCGTGGCTATGCCGCTATACAACCTGTTGTGCCCTCGCCAATAATGAAAATTTGAAATAAGAAAACTAGTGTGTCCTGTCGGGTCTTCAACGGACATAGAAAGACATTGTTCCAATGGAGTAGGCATGCTTACTTAGCACCAGCAGCTGTCTTTCTTGGACTCGTTGGTTGCTCACACCAATCCGGCAATAATTCTTGTATCGTAGAAGATATTGTTGCAATCGTCAAGGGCTTCTCTAGCCTGCGCTCGAAATACTGCGCTATTTCCTTGAAGTCGGCTGTCGAGTATGAAGACATCGCAACAATCGGGGTTTTGGCGTTACTGCCGAAACTCGACTTGACTAAGCGAGCAACTTCCACCCCTGATAACCTCGGTATCTTGATGTCCGTAAAGATGATATCAAAGATGACATCGGCTGTAGCTGCAGCGACCGCTTGAGCTCCATCAACAACACTAACAACTCGACATTTAAGCTTTGCTAGCATAGCTTCGAGTACACGACGGGAGACCGGATTATCCTCGCAGATCAAGATATCTAGTGGCCTATAATTTCTGATTGGACCTGCAGTATTGGAAATTGATATGGAGCTGAGTCGCTTGGATCTGCGCCGTTGTACACGTTGTAAGGCTTTGACGCCGGACGAGCACTCCGTGTCTGATGATGAGCTAGGTGTTTCAGGATCAAAGACCTTCGAGATACGTTTGACAGAAGACCAATCAAATGATATGTCGGGACGAGTCTCTGCCCCAACTGTGAATGCTCTACTTCGTGGATTCACAGTGATACTGCCGTTCACTGGAAGCGAATTCGAGGCTGGCCTGGTCTTGGCTAGCGCATCATTGGTACTTGAAGTCAATGGCCTCTGGGCACGTTCAGATGCTTGTGCGCCATGACCGAGTGACAAAGGGCCACGCAAATTTGCTTTTGAGAGGTTCTTGCCGAACGACTGAGCAGGTGTTAACGGAGAACTGGGAATAGACATACGGCTGTTTGATGCTGCTTGTGCTACGGGTGAGATTGGTGTCGATGACAGACTTGAAGTGCCAGAGAGTGATCTGCGAGCTTGACTTGCACCGCTAGATGATGCCGACCTCTGGTGGTGCATGAGTGCAGCGTCCTTTGGTATTACGATGGGACTCGAGCTGCTGTGCTCTGTACGCAACCGCTTTAAGGCTTCCTGATTTTGTTTCTCCAAGACACTCAAATTCTTGAAAGTGAATGATCCAAAATCTTCTGACCCGGACTCGCTCAACCGGCGACTGCGATGCTTGCGGTCTCTAACATGTGGTGGGATAGAAAGAGGCATTACAGAACGTTTAAGCATCTGCTTGTTGGTGTTCGCCAAGCGCTTCGAGAAAGCTACATCTTGGTTATTGACAAGCTTGCCTTTGTCGTTGGTGAACTGTGAGCCGTCGCTCGAGGGCTGTGTATCAGAATCATCTTCAAAAACGTGATTTGTGGCACCGCGAGCATCGAAGTAATCAGTATCTTCGGGATGGTCTGGTGTAGGCACGAAGAGAGCTTCTTCTTCAGAAATCCTGTCCCAGACAACAACTTCGAAGAACTTTTGACACTTGATATCAATGGCGCCATTTTGACTTCCCAATCGCTCGCTAGGGCTCAAGTTCATCAAACTCTCCATCATAGTCTTTGCAGCATCAGAAATACCGAGCTCAACTTCCTCAGACATACTTGGCCAATCTATACGACGGTTGAGAATGTTCTGAAAGACAGCGTCTGGTGATGAAGCATGAAAAGGAGGATATCCATACAGAAACTCAAACATTATGACCCCGAGCGACCACCAATCGACCATGTCATCTTGTCCACTTCCATTTATAGTCTCTGGAGCAAGGTAGTCTGGAGTTCCGACAAACTTTTTGTGTCCATCCTTGGGATCAAAAAGTTTCATGGCCGGTGGTGGCATTTGAGTCTGCATTGTAGAAGCAGTAGAGAGACGATTAGTGGTATCAAGTGCCAGTCGACTCTGGACACCACTGTGCCCACTAGTGGTGCTGGCAGAATCGTCACTGTCATACCGAGACTCATCTAGGTTGAGCTTACTCATCGCTGAGGTGAAGGACTCCGATTCTGTTCGACTATGCTCGTTGACATCACTGCTATTGCTCGACTTGCGATCTCGCAAATTGAAATAGCCTGTCCTCGCGTCACCCAACGACATTGGTGCAATTGCTGGAGTGGACAAGCCAGATTGAAAGTCGAAGGATGCGGACCTCGAGGATGAAGGAGATGCCGCCCGAAATGAATGTAACAAATCTGGGGCGTCAACATGGGAAGATGTCCTAGCTCGATTCTGTCGCCCAACCAGCCCAACACGAGAAAGCCCGAAATCTGTCAATTTGAGGTGTCCGTTGTGACTAATCAACAAGTTGTCTGGTTTCAGATCTCGGTGTATTATGCCTCTACTGTGCAAGTACTCGAGTCCAAGCACGACTTCCGCCATGTAGCGTCGCGTCCAGTCCTCTGGCAGTCCACCAAGTTGCTTGATCAATGCTGCACAATCACCACCATTCAAGTACTCCATTACGAGGTATAAATATTCCTTACTTTGAAAGGTGAAGAATAATTTGGCAATGAAAGGACTTTCGGTTTGCGCCATCATGATAGCTCTCTCCGCCTTTATGTTGGTCACCTGATTCTTCGCAATCATGTCAGCTTTCTTAAGGACCTTTATAGCATAGTAGTCACCGGTTGTCCGTTTTTTGCTTAGATACACGCTGCCGAATGCACCTTTAGATATTGGCTTGATTATGTCAAAGTCTTTGATAGACGGGGGAGCTGGTCGCGCTGCCGGTGCGATACTTGGTAGTCTTGGAGAAAGAGGCGGTGCAGCACTCACACGTCTATCTCTGTGACTTGCGTCGGTCGATATTGACTCTGTCGCTGACAGTGTTGGAGATGCCGTCGGGCTCAATCGGTCGCGCTCAATAAAGTTCAAGCGCGCATTCAAGGCCTTTCTAGACGGAGACGCAGTCCTTTCCCTTGCAAGGCTCGTCGCTCTGTTTCGACTGACAGCACGTGAGCCACGACGCGATGGCGAGAAGCCGGTAGGAGGGCGCGATCCACCACTTGGTCTTCTTGGTGATTCATATATGCCACGACTGATCCTCATCTCGCGAACTTGATTTTCGAGATCTTGTGGACTATTGCGACGGGAACTTCCTTTGCTGTCGTCGCCGAGGGAACTTGTGCTTGAGCTGGGTCGTTGGACCGCGCTCAGTAAAGAGGAAGTCTTGGGCCCGAATTCGGCCTGCATCATAGCTGGGTGTTGTGACAATGGGCTTGCAGCTCGCGGTGCCTGATCCAATGTGCCCTCCGGACCTACAGACATGCTACCGATCGGCGACGCGGGATTACTCGCTGCGGACACAGAAGCTTGTGGGCGGAATTGCTCTTGGAAAGGTTCACGGAATCTTGGTGGGCCTGACTGGCAAGCTTCATCGTGGTTTATTGTGGAGGATAATTGCAAGATATTTGCTTTTGTCTTATCCTCAGCTTCAATTACGTTTGAGTCTGTGCAGGATACTCGTTCCAAAGAAGCACATACGTCCTCAGCGGTCTGATCAATCAGATCCTGCACGCGTATATCGATTTCCTGACGAATTTTTTCCGAGTAGTGTATCGTATTGTGTAGTCTCGTGACCGCGCTGACTTTGGCAGCTATGAGACGTTGCGTATCCACACAAAGCGCAGCGAGAGCTGGCTCGTTCGGCGAGGTCGGTTTCCAATTCGTAAGTTGACTGATTCTTGTGCAAGAATCAGGAGATTGTATTCTGCTGAATAAGTCAGAGTTGTCATCTTCCGGAATAGCTGGCGTCGAAATGTCAATTGCAAGGTCACAGTAGTCTTGCATCGTCTCTATGGCACGCAGGTGGGACTTTCTTTCTTTTGAGTGTCTGGGTTTTGTGCTCGATTGCGGCGATGTGACAGTGGTTTGTGAGGTCGAAGACTCATTAGAGGACAAAAGATGCCCTGCATAAGAGGCCGTAGCAGGGTGTTTTCGTAATTGTGCTAGGAGTTCCGTTACAATTTGGCGATGGTCTCGAAGATGATCATGACAGTCTTGTACCTCCGATTCAGCCTTGTGAGACACGATGCAAAGTGCCGTATGTTTCTCGAAGAACCATGGCTGTATTTGCCGGTCACAAATATTACATGTCAGTGGTGCTGGAGCCGCTAGATGCGGGTTCGACAGCAATTGCTGTAGGTAAGTGGACAAGAATTCCGCGCCTCCGAGAAGAGCCTTGGATAGCTGAGGGTCTAAACTCCCGTCCAAGAAGTCTTGGGTGTCTTGCACAAGTGAGAACACCCACATAGTCTACACAAGTCAGGAATTGATACGACAACTTATAAAGAGCGGTACATGTGTAGGTTCACCACTCACTCGGTCGTGTATCAAGATGCCACTAGCATCTAGCTCGATTGCTTCCCGTAAGATAGGGATGACTGGATCGAGCAGTGTTGATTCATCTGAAAGAACTGCATCCTCTATGCCACTTATACTTGGTAAAGCTAACCAAAATCGCAATCTGATTGAATTCGAATCGTCTCTCAAGACTTGTTGTGTCGCCTCACTAAATAAAGTTTTGGGATCATCCGCGATGAAATCTTCGACCTCCTTCCCGATTAGAGCTGATGGGTCTGTGCTGCAATGATTGTTAGCACAACATCGAACGGCATTTCAAGCCGTCTTGCCCTATAATGTCTTGCCAAGACGAGGAGACCCATCGTATTCGTATTGGCGCTTCGAGAGAGAGCTCAACTATGATGGAAGAAGTCTCGTTCGTTGCGCTAGTCAAGTCTTTGTTCTCCTGCTCTCCAATAAGCCTGTCGTGCTCCTCATCGCTGGCTGAAGCGGACGCCATTCGCTGTCGACCTAAACCATGTCCGACTCGAGCAAGTATACGGTTTATGTATCACACCTCATAGGCACTATCGTAAGTGGTTCTTAGCACATGCCGGTCAGCATTAGGAGTCAAACAAGTGCACAGGAGCACAGAACACTAATTGAGCAAGTTGAGGACTTGGCAGAATGGTGGAGTCGTTCCGGTACTAGAATTGAGGGCTGTGGCTCGCGCGCGCGCCTACAACCTTGGAAATATGGGTCGACGTCACGGGAGCTATAGCTACGTACTGCTGTCCACTTCCACCTGCAGCTGGGCAGCTGCTATAGACAAGCACCGGCTGCAGCTGATATGTATATCTTTGTATACCTCGAGTTCTGCAGCATATAAGTATATATATATATCCCTGGCACTCAGATACAGTAGTCTACGAATTAGAGGTATTAAAGTCCGTGCCAGATGCTTGATGTTTTTCAATTGGCTGCTACGCATCCGCCCTAGGCCTTGCAGCTGAGGTGACACACGACCCGCCGATCGTGCGCGGGCAACATCTGCAGCTCAACAGCACATGCATGTATATATATGCATGCCCGCAGGTGAGCATGGCGAAACGCACTCGACGGCGCGCGTATACATATGCATACACGTACACTCGAGGACTTTTCCAATGCCTACGGCTACTGAACATGAGCATCTGCCGGCAGCTTGGAGGCTAGCTCATACACTCGCATGAACCATGCTGTCAAAGAGATTCTGATTGATACGAGAGATCGATACACATGTGAAGCTCTGTATTTCGCCTTTGTTGCGAAAATCACAAACGTTTCCTTATTCAAACACTAAATATGATTACAAACCTGCCTCATTTGACCTGGATGCTTTGACATTGGTTAATGTGCTCCCGGGTGTGTTCGATGGGCACAGAAACTGCTCTTTGCGAAGGTCCCAGACCACATGGCTTTCGCGTATTGGTTGTACCTAGCTGTCTTCTAGTGCAATGTGTAGACGACTCATTGAACGTTTCAGGAGTCTACGACTTGTGGTTGAGAAATTGAACCATAATATGCAATCACGCCGTTGTCCTACCGTCACCTCGATGTGGCGTCTCGCACAAGCTTGTAGGTTTAGCACAAGAAAGTAGCACCTTCGACAACCTCGTCGTAATAAGCACCATGTGTGATATAACACAAGAATCAGTATCAAGCTTGCTAGTAATCATGGTACGATCCAGATCTGCCTTGTTCACTCATGTTTGACCTATATGGTGCTTACGTGGCATCGATATGTGGTCGTCGGAACGGCCACTAGGTGATCCAAGCACGATGGATGCACATTACATTCAGGGGTGAATTTGCCTGCGTGGCAAGGTAACAAATTCATAATCTGCGCGCTCTGAGACTTGACAGTTCGTCCAGTATTTCTTGTAACTCCTCTTCGGCAATCTTGTCTCCGAGTGAAGGTATTAAGGTTCGAGCTTCATCAGTGTCCTCTGGACACAAAGTCCCGAGTTGTGCTCTTTCGAATTTATGTAATGGATAAGTCGCCAAGAGTCTGCCTTTTTAGTACTGGAGCGCCTGAACATATTTGCATCAACGAACCTCTCCACGGCTTGCGTCGAGTCCTCGGTTGGGAAACGATTGAAATTCTCCATGTAATCCATCGCTTTACGCATGACACTACGAATCAATTCCTTGAACATGGATCACTGAAGCATAGACTTACTCTGTCGTCACAATATTGTCTCCCTGTCCATGCCTATATCGAGACTCGCGAACAGCTTCAACAACCAATTTGGCCTCAGCCATTGTCAATGACTGCGCATCTGTAAAATCCTCTCCGAGGTTCAGCTGTGCGGCATCTTGTTCTGCTTCGAAAGCCTGAATGGAGTCAGAATCCTTGATGTGAGGACTAAATCAAGGACAGACCGCTCCTCGTCGCAATTTACGTTGCGTCGTCATTGACGAGAGACAGAAATGACACTGACTACAACGAACCGGAAATGCTCAAACACTCGACAAGAGATCGTGGATGCTCAAGCATCAATCAAGCATGATCAAGCTTCACTCTAACGATAGTCGCGCATTCGAGTGCCTACATCGTGGTTGGTTAGAACTGGCGCAACGGCACGGTTTACCCGATCAGGCAACAACAATCTATGAGTCTACGCCTAGATCGGACTCCTGCAGCTACATGTACAGCGGCGCGGTATCACCATGAACACCTGCCGAGGTGGTAGCCCTGAGGTAAGGCAACCTTGGAACCTTCCGGTGGAAGTCCAGCTGATCATGATCACCGATACCACTCACCATAATTCTTTCCATATGCATGCATGTGCATACTATATATATATAGATACCTACAGTACCCTACCAAAAGTATTCACGTTTCGCACAGCAGAATTACCACGTGAAATCGTGAATACTTTTGGTACGGGGGTATAGGTATATATATCTATAGCTAAGTATCTATGCCTAGCTAGGTATGCATATGCATGAATACCATACAGAAGAAGAATTACAGCTTACACGCTCAGAAGACGGCCGATAAGTTCAACTGTGTTTTATGAGCACCCTGTAGGAGTTCCTTGTTATACTAGTAAGTTGTCGAATGAGGCCGGCCTGTGTATTCGTTCATGATCGTATGCAATGTAAGCAGCACGAGTTGAGGTGTTTGGCCATGGGTATGGCCGCGAAAGCTTTGCGATTTTCACGCGAGCTCTGCTCTGCTGCGCAGTTCGTTCCGACTTGCCTATACTGCCCTACCAAAAGTAATTACGTTCTGCTCGGTCAGATTGCTTACACGAGTTCGTGAATACTATTGATAGACCTGGGTTCTGCATGCACGGCTACCTCATATGCATGCTAAGACGTCACTTAGGAACTGCGCATCTGCACATGTTAGGTCGTCGAGAAATATAGATATAAATACAATCTTGGAAGGTAGATAGGCGGATCTCAGCCATCCGGGTACGTCCATAACTTGAGACTGCATGTTCGCGGCGAAGTCAAGATCTCGCAGAATTCTCGAATCAAATGAACAACCCCCATAAAGGCTGACTCATTACAACACCGTTTGAATGTTCCTATCTTCCACGGAAAATTGCCGTCCATAAGACAAGAGCTCGATCGATCATAGGGAGTGAACCAAGTGATCGAAGAAGTCTCGAAGAGGTCATGCTTTCCCTGTCGGAAACAGTACCTTGTGACGGGCATTCAGTCGCAAGTTCGCTTGCTCAGCAGCACTCAAACGTTCGAAATTCTGTCGTTCCACTCCCAGTGCTAATGCAAAGTCTTGTGGCCTGATTGCTAAGTCAAGCTTTGAAAAGTCCACGCCAATGACTGTGCCATTTTGAAGTTCTGCATAACTGAAATGTTGTCGGTGCAGCATGTGTTCTGCCGTGCTAGATTCGATAATGCGCAGACTCTTCTTAGTGTCAACCTCAAACGTCCGGAAGACTGCATTGAGATCTCGAGGGAGACTGGATCCAGGACAAAGTACGAGCACGATAGGAATGAAAGGTCTGACTGTCGACAGGTTGTGACAAAAGTCTTTGCACCATCCGATTGCTTTGGATACATCATCCCTGTGACTGTTATAATCCAAGTAAATGTAGAGTTCGAAGAAGGTATCAATGATATGCACACCCTCTTTCGCTAGAGACCCTCGTGAAAAAATCTCATGCTTCGCGACGTTCTTCTCGAAGATTGTGTACAAGCATGTTCCATAAGTAGTGAGGTCTCGTCTCAAGCGCCAATAAGAGCTCGAAGCTAGAGATCTTAGCAACACTCTCAGCGTTCTTGCACAGAATAAGCCTTACCATAACTGCTTTGACCACCTAGAGCTTTCCATAGCTCGGGTTCTTCCCTGCCTTCATATACCGTGATCGGCTGCACTCCAATTCGAGACTTGACATGGAGTGTTGCTGCCTGTCGCTCGCTAGTGTGACTCCCTTTGCCGATCCACAACCAAGTTTGATGAGGAGAATTAATGATGAACACAAAGCCAGAACAAAGCCTTGTAGCTACACCAGGTAATTGATCAATAGCATAACCATTTTGAAAGGTCCGGACTGAGAAGAGTTCCGTGCCATGTCGACCGGCACACTTAGTAACGATGGTTTTGTTCTCAAAAAGTGAGACAAAATGTTCCGATTCCTGAGTCATTCGAACTTTCATTACACGTTGACCCTTGTGTAGACTAGTTAATGCTTGTTCACAACCCGCATCAGCCGTTGTGCCGATCCATAGAAACGCCTCACTCTGTCCTTTACCTGTTACAACCAATTTTACTTCATCATCCCTGATAACATTCAGGTCTGAAGTGATCTCTGCAATTTCATCCGTGGCTTTTCGCCGCGACCAGACTCGAAGTGAAGGAAGTGATTGTACTTCACTACTGCTGATGGTAGAAGTGGACACACCTTGCAAATGATCTGCCCTGATCTTTATCAAATCAGCTATACCAGTCATGTTAGAGACTGACTTTGTGGGGGCATGTTTCGGCCTGTGTATGCTCGAGAAAGGACTAGAAGTGATGGTTGGAACATTTGGCCTTGCAGTCGTTACGGGCTTCATGCTTACTTCCACATCTTGCAGATTAGTTTTTTCTAGGTCGACCTCTGGCTTCAGACTTTTTGTCATTTCAGAACTGTTACTTCCTGGTGGCTCGAACTTGGAACTTTTCGTCAGCTGCAGACTAGGACTTTTCAAGGACTGAGACTTGAACGGTCTCAATGATTCAGACTGAGGACTTTTTGGATGCCGAAGTCTAGGGCTGTGCGTTACAGCCTCCGCAACTGGCACTTTCTTCATGGCATCTGTCCATGATAAGCGAGACTGAATTTTGGTTCTGTCCGGGAACGGGGGAGTACTATTCCGCAGAATTTTGTTCGACATCGCCCAATCCTTCACTAATGAATGGGCTTGTTGCGGGGACGTGACATTGTGTGGCATCTTGAGAGTCGTTGCGTGTGAAGAGCGAGCCTGAGCTTCTTCTGCGTCGACAGAACTTACTGGTGCAGCGTCATAGGATGTATCGTCTCCCAGGATCATGGTTGTCGTGGGCCGTGTAGACTTCAGACGCCGTGCTCGAGATTTTGTTTTGTGCTCTAACTTCTGTTGGCCTGAATTTGCAGGCACTTCGGAAGACAGGACTTCAGACTCCTTGACACTCGTTGTAGGCCTCTTGGTAGCCTTGTTCGGTGGGAAAGTGTTTTTTATGATTGAGGCCAGATCTGGGCTAGCAAATCGACTCGCGGCCGTGCTTTTTGGCTTGGAGAGTGCTAATTTATCAGAGGTTGGAGGAAGTGTGTCCATTTCCCGGTCGCGAAGAGTGGGTCTGCCCATAGGACGAGCATTCGAAGTAAGTTTCAAGTCAATTATACCACTCGCCGGACTAGCATTCCCAGTACTGGACAAGGTATTTTTCGGCTTTCCAGAACCAATCGTTGCCGATGCATCTCGTGGCAGTGCTCTTGATGACCCGTCTGCAGTATCTTCGTTTGCAGTCTTAAGAATGCCTTGGCCGAGGACAGAGCTGTCGCGACCGATTGTGCTCGGACTTGCCCGAACTTCGTCCTCTCGACTAAAGCTGCCGCCTTGCTTGGGCGACGAGAAAGTCTTGATTGGTGATGTCGACCTGCTTCGTGTGGCTCGACGCTCTTGTCTCGCCTTGCGTTCTCTAAGAATATCTTCCTCGAGCTGTCTGTTCCTGGCCTCATCTTCTGCCAGCCTTTTTTCCTTCAAAGCTCTTACACTTTTGATCCATGCATCAACGTCATCGGCCTCGTGAGATGCAGCAGAGATTGTGCGAGCGAAAGCATCTCTGTTTGTTTCTGTTGAGAGTGTCGCGATTGATTTGAGTCGCTCTTGACGAATGTCGTAAGAAGTGCGTTCGTCACTCATCGCAACTCGTACAAATTGTGAGAGTGCTTCGGACCCTCAATCACTTGAGAGCGACAAAGGGATGTCTAAGTACGTGCCGGACCGAGGACAATCATAATTGACCTTGTCAGACTGAGCCTGGTGCTTGCTGCGTTTGTACTCTACGAGCGATCAATTATTTACAAGGTCTGCGATGCCTTCTACATGTACAGTTAATTTGTTGATTGTTGTGCGTCAGTGCCCAAATTGCTCATCGGCTCCACAAATTCAGATATGAGAAAAATGTTGCAGCTTCAAGGTTGGCTGCACACGCGTACGAAACGATGGAATTAGCATTACGTATCGTATCGTAGGTAGCGGTGGCTCGGCTTCACGCGCACGACAGTACTGTAGTACGTACCATACAGGCCTGCTCGCCACATGCATGCTGTACTACCCTGAGATTGGTGTCGTCCTTCAAGATGAAGTCTAGTTAGAGGGACGATATATATACATCTAATTACATCGATTGTGCAATGTGGACATTTGTGTCCTTCAGTGCATAAAGTGTACTCGAATCCACAATATGCCACAACCTGCGCCTGCTATAGACTCCACTCTTCCACGTCTTAGAGGCGTTAAGTCCAGCGCTCGACACGATGCGACAAGCGAATCACAGGGGCAAAGTGGTATCGTTTTTGAGAACTGGGCACAGACGTTCACCTGCAGACCAGAACGCTTCTTTCGTCCGGGAGATATCGCTCAAGTCATAAAGGTTGGACATTTCTGAGAGAATTACCTTACTGCTTGCTGATCAGAGCAAGATCATACAAGAAGCTGCCGCGCATGGACGTCGTGTGACGGTTGTGGGAGCTGGACACTCGCCTGGAGACATCGCATGTACAGATGATTACATGGTCTCCCTGGATCTTCTATCCAATCTACTAGAGGTTGAGTTTGCGACGAGGAGGGTCAAGGTGCAGGCTGGTATGCGATTGTATCAACTTCACCATCATCTCGAGTCTCATGGCCTTGGAATGTCAAATCTGGGTTCCATATCAGAGCAATCGATTGGTGGGTTCCTTGCCACAGCTACTCATGGCTCTTCTCTACATCATTCTATCTTGTCACAACTTGTTGTCAGTTTGACCATCGTGCTAGCTGACGGAACCATTCAAATCTGTTCAGAATGTCAAAATCAACGACTATTTCGTGCTGCGCTAGTCAGTCTTGGGGCGTTGGGGGTTATCGTAGATGTCACGTTCAAAGTAAGTACGGCATACGACGTCAAATCTGTCAAAAGCATCGTTACTTTCGATAATATGCTCAATCTTTGGGCCGAGAAGGAACTTTGGAGTAGTGCAGAATTTGTACGAGTCTGGTGGTTCCCCTACAGCAAGAAAACCGTCCTTTGGCAGGGTGATCGGGTCGAAGCAGATTCATTACCACATGCAACAACTAATTCCTGGTACAAGAGCACGTTTTGGGCGTATCATATGCAACAGGCTCTATTGTTCCTCGGACGATATGTTACGTCTGCCGGACCCGCTTTTGAGCGAGCCGTTTTTCGTAATCAGTACGGCACAGAGGAAGGTCAAATTGCACAATCTGTCGAAAGATCATATGTATCATTGAACATGAATTGTCTGTTCAGTCAATACGTCAACGAATGGTCTATCCCTCTTGAGAACGGCATTGAGGCATGTCGTCGTCTAGACTTATGGCTATCTGGCAAGGAAGAAGAAGCCGGTATTCCTTACAGCTCCAAGGGCATATTTGTGCATGCTCCCATCGAATTGCGGGTCGCCGGCTCTGATGATGACGATGCCTGGTTGAGCACCGCATGGGGTGGTCCAGTCTGTTATATTGGAGTGATCATGTACAAGCCCTTTCATCAACCAATCTCATATCGGAGGTATTTTGAGGCTTATGAGTATCTCATGAAGTCACTCGGGGGTCGTCCCCACTGGGCAAAGCAACACAACATGTCACAGCGCGACTTGCTCGCTCGTTACCCTAGGCTTCAGGACTGGCTCGATCTGCGACACGAAGTTGATCCAAAGGGCATGTTCACTACCGAGTACCACAAAAGGCATCTCCTGAGCCAAGCATCCGAGGACCTTGGTGTATATCCGGGCATGGCAGGTCGTCACTTCAAGGCTCGGCTATAGTGGCGGCTAGGTTTGTTTTGTGGTTGTCACCATGTCTATAATGGGCTAGATATCGCGCAAGAAATCTCGGCTTCACCACAGGTCCTAGATGTGCTAGCACCTTCGCTGCCAAGCGACAGGAATAGACAAAGCTGTCCAAGACCACTGAACACATGGTTCAAGCACATGTCGATATCATGGTGCGTGCGATATCCCTTTACACCATGAAGCATCTCGACGGCCCATAGTTTTGATGGTGAATCTATACTTTTCATTCTGAATATGCTTCATTAATCGTATATCTCCGATACCCTTAACATGGGATCACTGTAAATAGTATATGACACAAATATTCCTACATGCTGTACACCTTTTTCCGAGACGTAGTGTCTTACTGCTGGCCTATACAGCATATCCTGCCACAGAACCATTTTCCTGTGCAGTTTCTGGCACGGAATGTAATGGTCGAGTAGCAAAATCAGCCTCCATCTGTATTGTTTGATTATCCTTGACATCAAAGACGATGCATGTCTTCAATTTCCTCGTTATCCACGATGCGAGTATCTTGCCCCTCTGCTTCTCTCGCAATCTTGACCTTGGGAAGTCTCCCTTAGCACAGAAAGCGACCCTATCAATGACTATCTGATGCTCGTCAAGGACAGCATTGACAATGACTGGAACAACAGAGGATAGATGAGTGGTCCGAAGCACTTCAACCAGCAAGACCACCAGATCGCCAGCTTGGAATATTGCACTGCCACCCCGGACGATCGCTCGATGACATCGTTCGACTGTTGATTCGATATCACAAGGGAAGTGGTTGAGACCATTGACCTCGAAAGTTTCACCAATGCTGCCAAGTACGAAAAGTGTTTGCATCTCAGTGAGACTTCTGCTCACTCCGAGGGGACGCGAGACGGTGTACAAGAAACCCAGATCACCGGTGCGGACATATTGCACGTTATCATCGGAATCGATGATACGGCCATGAAACCGAGCGATGTCGAAAGGATCCATAGACTTGTAGAAACCAATTGCACAAGCATCCGAAGCCACCCATATCTCACCAAATTCACCTGTGCGTGCTATCCGCGAGGTCTCGGGATTGACTATCGCAACTTGAGTGGAGACAGGTACCATGCCAGAGTCCTGCACAATGAGACCGCAGGGATCTTCCGTAGGGTTGGTAAGATGGACGAACCCTTCTCGAAGTGCTCGCGAGTCTAGGAATAGCTCGATAGGTTCAACACACATGTATGATCGTGTAGCAACAACCGGGTTGATTACACTACCATACATTGAATTCATGGCACTTGCCTCGAAGCCATACTGTCCAAAGTGATTTCTCATGCGAGAGTAGTACGCCGGACCAACTCGAGAGTCGAAATTCAGCATAAGGTTCTTTAGTTCGTGCAGACTTGGTCCCTTGATTTGTGTAGAACTCATGAGGTGGTCCATCGTTTGTGGTGTGACATAGCAGTCTTTCATCTTGTAGCGAGCTAGAATGTGGATAAACAATGATGGACTATTGGCAAAGTCTAGAGGAGACAGGTAATACGTCGCACACCCGACATACATTCCAATGAGGCAGCTCTGAATGAATCCGAGGCCAGAGATGCTTCGTACACAACCAAGGACAGGACGAGAAGAAGGCATCTGACAGGTCTCCTTCTGTACTTTGCAACATCCGAGTATAGTAGCATGGTCTAGCACCACTGCTGTACGACGTTGGTCAGGAGACCAATAAATCCATACTAGTGCAGGATAATCTTTCTGTAACATCACTGACGACGGAACGTAACCTAATTCTCGGCAACCTTTCGTTTGTTTTGATGGTTTAGATGTGTTGTGAATTTGTGGTAACGGGATTTTGGCTGCCACAGAGGAATGCTTTAGGTGTTGGCTAATTGCCTTGTTAGAGAACGCGCTATGTGTCTCATTGTTGGTCAATATATCTCGTACTTTGTAGTCCTGCACGATGCTTAGGAGTGCCGGAACGTCCTCCGCAAGCCTGGAGGGGTCAAGTGGAGCCATTGGAATCGCAGTAATACCCAAACATAGACAGGCATGGACCGCATAGAAGAAATCTTCAGAGTGTGTGTACATAAGGATGACCTGTGACCCTGAACTTAATTTGAGTTTATTCTTAAGGTACAATGCCACGGTGGCAATCTTGAGGTCCATCTTCTTCCATGTTATGCCTTTACCCTCTTTACCACGAGAGTCGATGGTGCATAGTGCCAATTCATCCACTTGCCGCGATGCTCGCCATTGAAAAATCTCGACGATGCTTGGAAATTCTGATAGATTGGTCGATGTGCGATCATCGAGTACAACAGCTCTCAGATCTATTCCACTTATTTGCTTTTCTTCATTTTGTAAAATGTTACTCCTGTGTTCGGACGCCATACGGGACCAGATGCCACCCACCGGATCTTCTCCTACCGGGAGATTCAGGACCGCTCGTTCCACACCGAAGCGAACCAGGACGCTTGGCAAATTACCTCTTTCGAAGTCTTTGCGACATAACATGTTGCCAATCTCCTTACGACCATTTCGGGATACTCTTGGCAACGTATTCGGGGCACATATGAGCACGCAATACACTCGAACTTGGTGATGCTCCAAAAGAGCCTCGATAACTTTGTCAGCCAAAGATTCCAGAAGCTCATTGTCTAATATTCGTGCTGGACCTGATGGAGTTGCAGGCGTAGTTGAGGCTGCCATAGTTTCCAATAGTACAACAGGCAAATGTTCTTTGTTGATGTATACGTCGAACGCCGAACCATCAAATATTTTAGGGACCTGGCGCATGATGGTGCTGACCAAATGCGTGACATAATGATAACGATACTCGACGAAATCTTGTTGATCTTCTACCCACTCGACCTTTTGTCGTAAGCGATCCTCGTACAAGCCAAGAACGAAGACCCGTCCATGAACCACGAAACCCAGAAGACCAGTGCGCAGAAACTCCTGATCATATATTTGCTTCTCTCCCGAGGTCGGCTCTATGATATATGGTCGAGCGTGGAAGATAGTGTCAGTATGTCGGGGCAAAAGCCAGTAACATGCACTCATGCTAGGACTGTCAATCCAGATTTCGCCGACCGTTGATGTGGCGCTAAGAATAGATGTCTCAGGGTCAACAACGGCCAGAGTGGCATCAGCTATTGGGTACCAGAAGGAGCCTACTCGGACAGTAGATGGATCGCCAGCACGCCTTGCGACCTCCTGACCAGTAGCTACCACTTGTACCATGTTCGATTTGAGAGATTCTTGATCTAGCAGGACTTCTGAAAAGTCACTCGCTTCGTCATCGAGTTGCACGCCAAGACTGACTAGACGTTCTTGACCGGCAAGCCAATCCTTCATTGAGATGACCATACCACCGTGCTCGGGCAAGCACAACATTGGGTTTAGGACTTGTCTAGCTCGCTTGTTACCAAGAGGTCGTAGCCATCGATCAGCCACGATTTCGTGAAATTCAGTATCGACTGTGAGGCAATCTACTAGGCACGACTTTATGCTTGAGAAATCGACCAGATGCTTCTTGCCACGCGTTGACATTGGATCATTCTGATAGTTGTATGCCACAGTCTTCAGCCCAGGATAGTCGGCAAGGAGGATTGAGGCTCGGTAACGAGTAATGATGTGTGCGAAAAGACCTGGGGTACTAACAGCTTGTGGTGGGCACCATATTGTTGTGTTTCCGTGATAAACAGACATTAAAACACCAAGGATCATTCCTATAGCTTGTCGCGGATCAAGATAAGTCACTAGAACTTCGCCATTGGATCGGGCTCTTGGCAGTTTTGGGGTTGTGTGTATATTAGCGTATGCATCGGATTCGTCGTCTGGCGTGGTAGAGACGATTGCACTTAAGCAAGCCATTTGATACATTATTGTCCGGTGCGAAATCACGACCCCACGGAGTTCGCCGGTTGGAGATCGCGAATACTCGATGTAGGCAAGATCAGGCGCCTGCAACGGTGGCAAGTCCTCCTTCTTCTTGGGATGAAAACTGCCAAACTCGTTTGTCTTCCACCACTCTACTCCGCGAGGCCAAGAAACCTTATTAACAGATAATTCACGATGAAATGCCTTTAGGTTGGTGTCAGTGGTGAGAGCTAGGTGAGCCTGAGTGGCCGTCAGAATTGATGACAGTTCATGAAAGTCTTCCTGCTTGTTGATCGGTACAGCAACCACTCCTGCGACAAAACAACCGAGAAGTGCGACAGCGAAATCGATCACTTCGCAATCCCGATAGACGAGTGCAACACGGTCTCCTCGGTATAAACCAGATTTATCACGGATGACCTGGGCAACCTTCTCTGCGCGGGATGAAACCTTGTCCCAAGTAATCGTCGCGAGCTCTTTCCCTTTCGGATCGAGGACCATGAAAGCAGCTTTCTTCGGGTTAGACTTGCCACGATGCCTCAGGACTGCAGCGATATTGTCGAATTTCGACATGCCTACGTTTGAGTTGTCTGGGCGTATCAGCAAATTCTTCAATTTTGACAGCATGAATACGTACGTGGATCATGGATAGCAAAGGGTAGCCCTCGAGGCTCCAGAGGCCGTAGTTGAGAATCCCTGGACGGCCATGCTGATTCGATGCTATCGATTCTTGTGGATTCTTGCTGACATCTCTCGCCTCGAGTTGGTTCATGAACTATGTTAGGAGAGATAGAAAGGCTCGTTTCGTCGTTGAGCGCTCCGTACCTCTCTTGTGCCTGTCGTGAAGTTCGGTCGTCTTGTGAGTAGGGCAGTTCTTCGGCGCTTTGGGACTCGTATTTCGTGTTGAACCGTTCCGAAGGATAATGCAGGTCATAAAGGTCGGTTGAGTCATCAGCTCGGTGACTAATAGCTGGCTGCTGTGCATGTGCGCTTGATTCGACTTCTTCGGCATAGAATGATCTATGGTTCAAGGTCGAACTACCGCCGTCATCACTGCTATCGACGGTGTGGGTCTCGTCACCATTGTCAAATATCGCATCTTGTAAATCAGGAGGCGCCAATGATATGGCTGAAATAGACGAAGTCTGTCCCTGCCGAGGACGAGTGGATACGTCCGCTGGCACAATCGAGTTCTTTATATTATCATTTGTGGTCTCGTCTGCTATTGTCCTACTATAGTCAAGGTATGTCGACAAGCCAGTAGAAGCGAATAGCTGCGTGCGGCGCCTCAGATACCCCTTGGTAGTTATGTCCCCCTCAGCCAATTCCTCATCGAGTTGGTTGAGTGCTGCAGCAATATCGGCTGGAAGCCTAGTATTCTCCATTTGGCTTGATATTTATGTCAGAGTGGTCGTAAGATTGTGAGAAGCAAATGTCATGCAAAGCCATGAACGAGAATCTAAGGAGACTCTTTGTAGTGCAGGATCTCCGTGGAGCAATCGTTAAATGTCATTACTCGAACATGTCTCTTGAGACCCTCTTGGCTTGATCTGGCCACGCCGCGTCCACGCTGAACACTTCCTGTCTCCCCGCTATACATATACAAAGTGTTGTTCGTCCTTGACTTGTCGTAGCAGCAGGCAGAAGCAAGTTGCGCTGATTTCTGATCGAGAACTTGCGCCAGGCGTCAGCCACGAGGCTTCGGTACGATTTACTCAAAGTGGGAAAATCTGTATCGATCAGAGTGGACAGCTGCAGGTAGGTACGGGTAGGTAAGCATTGAAGTCCCCGAACTTGCAGCTGAGTTAGCAATGTAGTTCTACACTCTCTCGACCTGTCTTTGGATAGAAACTTATCAAGTGGTGGAGTTCAAGGACCTGACTCTGCAATGCGTATCAGCCACAAGCTTCAGCAGAATCAGCGTGATGGCAAAAAGACCTCATGGTCTTACGAATTCTTCCCCCCAAAGACCAGCACTGGTATGCAGAATTTGTACGACCGCATGGAAAGAATGGCAAGCTGGGGACCGCCTTTGTTCGTGGACGTCACTTGGGGTGCAGGTGGAAGACTCGCCGAATTAACGACAGACATGGTACAAACTGCTCAGGAAATGTTCGGTCTCGACACATGCATGCATCTTATCTGCACTGGGATGCCCGCTGACAAGGTCAAAGAGGCTCTGAAGGATGCCTATGACTCTGGATGTCAAAATATTTTGGCATTACGAGGTGACCCTCCACGAGAACAAGAAAAGTGGGAGGCGACCGAGGGCGGTTTCCGATACGCCACAGACTTGGTCAAGTACATCAGAGCTGAGTATGGGGACTATTTTGATATTGGAGTGGCAGGATATAGTGAAGGTCATCCCGAGTGCCTGGACAAATCACAGAATGTCCATCACTTGAAGGCGAAGATTGATGCTGGCGCTAATTTCGTCGTTACACAGATGTTCTATGATGTCGACATCTTTTTATCTTGGGTGCAAGATTGTCGAAAGGCTGGCATACTAGTGCCCATCATTCCAGGTATCATGCCCATCACCGGCTGGGACTCTTTTTTGCGTCGGGCGAAGTGGAGTGAGGCGCATATTCCTCAACATTTTTTGGATGCTCTTCAGCCAGTAAAAAATGATGATGCAGCTGTGAGAGAGCGTGGTACCCAACTACTCAAGGAGATGTGCCAAACCATCCTTGATGCTGGTCTGCACCATCTGCACTTCTATACCATGAATCTAGAAAAGGCCACCAACATGATCATCGAAGAACTTGGTTTGCTCAAGGATGTGCAGAAACGCGAAATGCCATGGCAACGATCTCTAGGACTCAATAGAAAGGATGAATCTGTTCGCCCTATCTTCTGGGCGAATCGGCATAAGTCTTACATAGCACGAACCAAGGAATGGGACGAATTTCCGAATGGACGTTGGGGTGATTCACGATCACCAGCCTTTGGAGAGTTGGAGAATTACAATATTGGACTCAGAATTTCGCATGAGGAAGTTCTAAAGCTTTGGGGCACTCCCCAGACACTTCAGGATATTGCCGACTTGTTCTCCGAGTACTGCCTGGGTAATGTCTCAAGTCTGCCATGGTCAGACTCTGCACTGGCACCGGAAGCCACAGTCATTCAGCAAAAACTTGCTGCGATCAACAAGAAAGGCTATCTGACCATTAATTCTCAGCCCGCTGTGAACGGCGCAAAATCAACAGATCCGCTTTATGGGTGGGGACCAAAGAATGGTTACGTCTATCAAAAGGCATATCTCGAAATCTTTGTTCATCCTGGCCTGCTGCAGGCTTTCATCCAAAGAGTGGAAGCGGATCCATCGAATACTTATTATGCTGTCAACACCCTCGGAGATCTGAAGACGAACACAAAGAGTGACGGTCCGAATGCCGTGACTTGGGGCGTTTTCCCAGGGAAAGAGATCATCCAGCCTACAATTGTTGAGGCAATTTCATTTCTAGCTTGGAAAGATGAGGCATATCGTCTCGGAACGGATTGGGCCAATTCGTATCCGAAAGATTCCGTCAGTCGCAACCTACTGTCAGCTGTCATGAGTGATTGGTACCTGTGTGTACTCGTTTCGAACGACTTCATGTCAAAGAATGCGTTATTCACACTATTCGACGATTTGGCACCAGTCTCGTCACTCACAGATGCACAATCGATTAATGGTGCTGCAACCAAGACTATGAACGGTTCATAAGACATTGACGAAATGTTTTGTGTACAAATCTTTCAGGTCAGGCTGTGCCGAGCTTCCATTATGCGGCCCCTTAACGTGGCGGCAACCAAAAATTAACTACTCAGTGCAGAATTAGCGTCATGGCAAGGATTGGTTGCTTTCTATAAATCTTCTCTTCTTCAACGACGAGAGACTCGAGTTGCATAATTTATTCCTACTCTTTGTGCTGCATTACTCGTGCAATTTTCTGGTTGTGGTGCTTATCTTTCATACTAGCACACTTAGATGTGTGCGGTATCCTGATTAGCTTGACGATGTCGAACAAGCCTCAATGTCGTGCTATCAAACGATTGCACACTGGAGCCAAGCACTGTGTGAATTGCCTCATAAATCATTCATTATTATGCGACGAATGTCGTAGAGAGCCCATCCTATCTAGAGTCTTCTTACATTCGTGCATCTCATCGTCGTGGGATGCTGAGGCACAAGAATTTAGGAAGGCACATCAGGCATCAGTCGACCTGCGGAAGACCTCCGTATGACGCTATCGGTTTTCCATACCGTGACATTGTCATTCCTTACACTGCTGCATCACACTGTTGTACATCACAGCAATTCTACACAATCAACCTCTCTGTCTCGCTTGCTCCTCCTCCAGACTCATGCGCAGCGCAAGTGCCAACTCTGGATCTGTCGATGGATCTATGCCAAACTCAAAGTCCTCTCCACCACTGCCTCCAGCTTGCATCGAACCATTTCCACCACCGATCTCTGATGTAGCAAGCACGTCTGATAATAGATGAGGCCCGGGCGGTATCGTGATCAAATGTGAGTTATCAGACGAATTTATGGCCTGGATGAAGGCTGTCAATTTTGCAGTGTTCTCCGCTTCTTCACCAAAATTGATGAAGTCCACTGAAACGCTGTTCTTCTTCATTTTCTTGGCTAGCTTCACAAGAGTCGCCTCATCTTCAGTTATCGGAGAGCAAACAAAGACTATGATGCGCTGACGTTGGTTCTTGTTCTGACGATGTTTCAGAGCCAATTGACCTACCTGTAAAGCAGTTGTCAGGTGTGATGTGCCGTGTATCTTGGTCTCGTGCAATGCTGCTAGCATCTTACCAAAGTCGTCTGTAAGTGTTACCAAAACATCAGGACCTTTGCCTCCCATCGTCATTAAGGCCACAGCCGATTCAGGATTTGCATTTGTCTTGACTTGGAATAGCATATGTACGGCGTCTCTTTGTGCGTCGAACCGTGACGGAGTGTAGTCGCCATTTTGTGCATACTCAGAAGAGTCGACCACCAGCATAGTTGCTTCTAAGGTCATCTTGTTGTTATCTCAGTCCCCAGCTTCGCACGAATGTACACTAGTTGACTGACACTATACCCTGTTTTTCACTTGTGCAGACCGAGACCGCTTATGTTAATCTGAGGATGAGAAGTCTATCACAGTACTGTGCATCTCAAAGTTCGTTCGCGTCCTGGACGATCGTGGCAGTTGTCCCGATCAAGGACACGACGCTGCCCAGCCATCGTTTTGGTCGTACTGCCAGCCAGACATCCCACCCGGGCACCATTCGGGTGTCGTCGATCGTGGAGATGGAGCCGAAACATCAAGTTACGGTATCCCTTGATCATATTACTTGGTAGTTTGCACTAGCTAGCTAGCCAAACGCCAGGCAAAGGGCAGGGATCTTCTCATGCTGTCTGTCGCTAGTAGCAATCTGGTCTCAGTGCGAGATACTTTCTTAATCATATCAATATACGCAATACTGTGCAGATCTTTGTGATAATTGTGCACCGAGTGCAGCAGCAGGCTGCTTTCCAACGATTGTGGACACGAAAGATTCGTCTGAGCGGTGACTCTTCATTCATATGGTACTCTTCTCAGTGGGACCACGAACAATCATCAATGTCTGGCGTGTCTTGCAAGGTATCAACTTTTTCCTGGTCTCTCAAATAGTGGTTGATCCCTATATGGATGAAAAGTTCCATGTTCCTCAGGCTGCTGCGTATTGTAGAGATCAATTTCTGCCATACGACCCCAAGTTGACAACACCGCCAGGGTTGTACCTGATAACCTATCTATTGAGCAAGCTCGGTGTCCCGTGCGGCATCACATACTTTCGAGGAGTCAATCTGTTCATCGGTGTAATCCTATTGCCGGACCTTTGTAGTAAGCTCTACAGCTCTATACACCCTGCTGCAAAGTCATATGAGCAAGGATGGTCTCGGTGTTTGGCAGTCATGCCGATTCTCTCCTTCTTTTCCTTGCTCTACTACACAGATCTTGCTTCAACATACGCCGTTCTCCTGGTCTATTATTTGCTACTAAATAAGCGGAGGTATCTAGCAGCAACGGTACTGAATTATACTTTTGTCTATATAAGGCTAATTGCAACAGGCAGCCTTTGCAAGTTTATGGTTGCGGCAGACGAACCTGGTCTGGGTCGGAGCTTTCGTAGCACTGGATGCGATAGACATTCTACAACGGTTGTCGCCATTGGCTGTACAGGACAGACAGACCGGGGAGACCAGCTGTTCGGAATCTGGAACTCTAATATACCGTCTATGTTTCGCCGTGATACACGATTTCGAACACGTACTGAGAGCGCTTGCTCCATTTGTACCGGTGGCCGCTTTCTCTGTGGCATTCCTACTCTACAACAAGTCAATAGTTCTTGGTTTGTACCATATTTCTGGCCCGTTGCATCGGCTGACCAGCATCAAGGCGATAAATCCATGCACAAGGCTGGTTTTTACCCAATTCAGCTGTGTTATATGAGTGTATTCATAGTGTCTGTATCGGCACTTCTCTCACTTGGCCTGTTTTACACAGGTCGACTGAGAAGGGTGCATCGCAATCCGAAGATGCTTCTTGTCCTGCTCATTTTCTCCTGCATGGTGTCATTCCAGAAGAGGTACGTTCCTCGATGCTCACTTGCCAGTGCTAATACGGTAGCATTCAGCATCCTTTCCTACTCGCGGATAATCGACACTTTCCATTTTATCTGAATAGAAGGATCATACAACGACTGCCAAATGCGATTGTAGGACTTCTCTTCGGAGTGGCCAGCTGGACAGTATATGCTGGCATGTTGAGCACACCGAGTTTGACCACATTGATTCTGTTCGGAGCGTCTGCTTTGACATTGTGTCCGACTTCTTTGCTGGAATTCCGCTACTATGTAGTGCCTTTCATGCTCTGGAGACTACACGTTGGACATAGCAAAGTTTCCCATAAACTTCTGCTCCTGGAGACCATATTCTGGATCGTCCTCAACACGACATGTGTATATCTTTTCTTGTACCATGGCTTTTATTGGCAAAATAGCACGGAAATTCAACGCTTCATGTGGTAGAACAATCTGACTTTGTGTTTCGTCAAGTCATGGCGTTCGCTATCAGTCGGCACACCCATCAAAATCGAATGTATCTGCCTCGTACTAATCTGTAGTGGTTTGTGTCCCACGAACAAGCCCAAATTGGGCACGTCACAGCTATGAGGTATCTAGCTGCGCATTACCACAACCCATATACACATTTGCAAAGCTAGAGCTGCTTGTGTTTAGATTCCCTCTTCCGGAGGTGGTCATTCAGGGTCAAGTTTCTCCAGCCTCCGTTGCAAGAGATTTCTGCACAGCACTCGGAAAGCAACGGTGCATGGAGATGTAGCATAATCTTGAGCTGGCAAATTCAAGCATCTTGTGTCTCAGATCCCAGGACAACGGGTCAAGCCGCAAGTCGAGTATGATTCGGCAAGAGAAGAACATTGAGGTCGGCCGCTGAATCTGTGATTCTGACAGTAAAAATTAATAAGATTTCTAGGTGAATATTCGACGATATCTCGATTAAAGTCATCACAGCGATCACAGCGTAGATATTTTGTCATAAAAGTTCTCCTCTAGTAGTAGTCGTCTGGGCTGGCCTTGACGTCCTTGAGGCAAATCCTCGATTGGCCTGAAGTACAAGATCTATCAAGTTGACCAGTGAATGAGAGATCAAAAGTAAACCTATGACTTGTGCATGTCATATCACGAGTCAACGGATGTACCACTGTTGTTTCGCTCAGAGTTCTGTCTATGGTGTCGAATATCCAGCTTCACCATAGAGCGACCGAGCTCCATCCTCATCTGAACTATATACGTCACTCTTGACAGAAGTCGTAGTGTTAAGCATATGCATAGCTTGTGATATATGCGCTGCTAGGGATGGTGCCCTTGCTGAAAAGGCGATTCTTGCCATCATAGAGATGTATACTCTTGTTGTTGCAGGCCAGGGTGAAAGCGACTCCATGCAGGGCACGACAGCGCCTCGCAGTCGTGATTTGAGCTGCATTACAACGTCATACTCTTGTGCAGAGCCATCTCCACGGCAGCCTCTCCCCAGCTCTCTCCGTGGTTGTGTTTCTTGCCATCAAGCCCAGCACGAGCCTTGGCTTGATCTTCCGTGAGAACTGTGAGAACACCAAAGATGACCGGGATCTTAGACTCGAGTTGAACGCGCATCAAACCATGTGACACTGCGTCACAGATATATTCAAAATGCATAGTTTCGCCCTTAATCAGAACGCCGATGGAGATGACAGCATCAAACTGGGTCTTGAGCGGTCCTTTTGTTACAGACACAGCATCAATACCCTCGGACAACAAGTCCGTCGCCGAAATCGTGTTTGAAGCACTTGCAGCACTCTGACTGAGGCCGATCAAGCTCTGCGTCGCGAACGGAAGCTCGAACGAACCTGGACACGAGGAAACATGAATGTTCTCAGCCTTGACCCCATGTCGGATCAATGCCTCTTGCGCTCCTCTCACTAGAGGGTCTATGATTGTCTCGTTCCACCTAAGAGCTTAGCAACCACGATACTAGATACTCAGTCGAGCGGGTACCTTGCATGTACAATGGCAATCCTCAATGCTGACCCGTCAAGATTATTCGGTGCTGTTGCAGGGGCTTTGATCGACATTTCGATATGATGGTCAATTTGGGGAATCGGGGTTACAGTCAATGGTCTTGTCGCAAAGTAAATGACCGCTAGGGGAACCGCAACGATAAATACGCGAAAGGAGAGCTGTCTATGCTAGGTTCTTCACTGTATAGACTCAATCCTTGTAAGTGCCTTTGCACTTGACATCTGGTCCGGTAGCAACATACGATAGACAAATCTGAGCTCCATCGAGCACTGCAGAGTCGTGGCTATGCGAGCAATGCGAGGAGGCTTGAATCTTGTCCTTGATTCACAGATACAACGTTCCCACGTCTGTCGAGGCAATCAAGCTTGTGGTATAATTCCCTGCTCTGGACACTGTCTCACAAGTCCGAGTCATAGTACAGCTCGTGGTTCATCGAGATACGAGTATCTCTATCACTACTGAGCGATCTGCATAGAGCTATCTTGTCACGACTCGAGCAGAAGAACCTAGGCATAATGCTATTTTCACGAAAGCTCACATTCGCACAAAGACAAAAGTTGACTAATTCACTATTCTGGACGTGTGCGATTGGAGCGATTTTCACAGTAGCGCTGCCTAGCATGCTGCCGTGTCCAGCTATCAAAGCTCGACACGCCGGTATAGTCTACGCCGATGGACAAAACGAGAATAGCATGTCACAAACGGAGAACGAGACCGACAAACGGCGAGTACTCATTACACCACGTAAAGCACAGTCCGCCGAATTGAGAAAAGCGAATGTCGAGTCATGAGCAGGTTCTGAGCCCCGTTTGTCGTCCGTGGTAGACTTTTGGACCACGAGCAACAAAAGCGCCATCGCGCACAAATGCAGGTGTGTCTACACCAGGATGAATTGTCTTATGCAGCACATGGGAGATGCTGAGCTTATGACTATGTCATTTTTTGGAAGGGCCGCGGAACACCTATTTTTGTCATCGAAGTTCCCAGGAATGTGACAGGAGCATTCTGAGAGAAGGATTGGTGGCTGGCGGCGGTAACACTCAGAGGCTGAACTAAATCCCAGGATATAAGTCTTTTCACACCGCACAAGACACACGACAAGTCGAACTTCAACAGTCCATTCTCTGGTAGGATCGGTACTGACACGCTCTTTTTGATATACATTCATTCTTTTTTTGTCATTCTCTTTATCGCTGTGCGATACACGCCTAAACACTTTCAAAACAAACAGTCTTAAACATCATGAAGTCGACGAGCCTCAGTGTCTTCACAACCCTGGTCGCCCTTGCTTCTGCAGCGCGTAAGCTCTTTTGGGTCAAGTCGTGGGGGCGAAGAACACTAATGCGTACAGCGCTGGCACAGTTCTTCGGGAAACATCATCAACACCACAGACGCCAGGATTATGGTGCTGTAGACTGGTCAAAGGTTAACTACGATTTTTCTGGAGTCGATTGGAACACCGTCAGTTACGATTTGTCGAATGTCAACTGGGCGACTGTCTTCCCAGGGAATGCCGCAGCGCCGTAGGAATTTGCTGTTCACCATAGTGCCATGCTGACTTTGTGCTAGAACACCCGCTGCAACTCCCGTGGCTGCAGCTGCATCTCCTGCACAAACGGAACAGGTAGTTGTCAATAACGGCAATGTACAAGAACAAGCTGCGACGACCCCGATCACAGCTGCGACCACGCCGACACTAACAGCTGGAAATGTCAAGTTTGCTGCTGCTGCAACCACAATCACGACAGCTGCGAGGACTTCTGGTAAACGCGGTCTTGGTTGGGATCCGACGTCATCTTCTTCATATGCCTCAATATTCTCCGGAGCAGTATCGTGGTATTTCAATTGGAGTCCGACTCCATCTGCTGGCATGCCCTCTAATTGGGAGTTTTATGCCAATATCTGGGGTGCCAATGGTATCGACAAATTGGCAGACACTTTGACTGGTTCACCGAAGCTCATTGGATTCAACGAGCCTGACTCGACCACACAAAGCAACATCGGTGTCGCTGAGGCTATTTCACTGTATCAGCAATACTTAGTGCCACTGAAGAGTGCTGGCAAGATCTCACAACTAGGAACACCCGCAGTCACGAATTCCTGGAATGCTGGTCAAGGACTGAATTATCTTTCGAGCTTCGTTTCGGGCTGCACGAATTGCGAGCTTGATTTCGCTGTGGTGCATTGGTATGCCGAGTCGCTGGACGACTTCAAAAATTTCGTAACGCAAGCACATCAAATGACGGGCCTGCCTGTCAATGTGGCTGAATTCGCATACACGTAAGCTTGTCGTGCCAGATTCTTGCTTGTAGACTAACGTGTCAGGTCTTGGAACAGTGCCAATGAACCGAGCGCCGATGAGGTCCGGAACTTCATGACTAGTGCCATTTCATGGCTCGACCAGCAAAGCTTCGTTTCAGCTTATGCCTGGTTCGGATCGATGTATGTTTCAGAGGCGAAGTATCCTGCCCTAGGCTCTGCAAATTCGTTGGTGAACGAGGGACTCGGTGCGTTGACCACGCTCGGTGCGGCTTATTGCTAAGTCATACCCCTCGTGTGGTTCGATCAACCAATCATGTCCCTCTCGAATTTAGCCTTGGCGTCCTTTTAAGAACATGACAAATCCTTTCTTATTATTCTTAGGATAGCAATTCATCCTTAAACAAATTGTCCTTCAACCGAAGTTTTGTGAAGACTTTTCTCGAGAACGACGACTGCTTCAAGTAGTGTGACATAAAAGACGCTCTCACGCATAATCTTTTGCTGTATTTCCCAAAGACAAGAGTATCAGATCTTTGGACGGCTGCTGCGCTTGCTCAGGTTGCGTGAAGCACTGACCATCAACGCAGAGTGCCGGGCGAGCGCGATGAGCTTGTGATCAGAATCAAAGCAGCGGGTCGTTATATCGAATCGTCCATTCTGGATGGAGTCGCTCTCTGCCTGCAGATATGTATATAAGCCACCGGCCTTTGGTGCTTGCTTGAATTGCAAGTCGAGCGATAGTGTAGGATACCATCCACGCTCATTGTCACAGACTCGCAGTGGAAGTGGGGTCATGAGATCTGTAATCAAGGCCATGGCGAGCAGGTCCATCGGTCTGCCATCCTTGAATTCGAGCCAATGATTCTCGACTGCCGGGCTCTTAATGTCTCGCGGTTCCCAGTACTTGAAGTTCTTGGCGACTGCGCGAAAGTCGCTATAGACAGCTTCCATTTCAGGGCAATCTTCCAATTGAGGAACGTGATACGAGGTGGTCGGGATGTTTGGCCCACTTTCCTTGGAAAAATTGCCCATGATTACCAGTGCGTGTATACAAGTGATCCAATGTCCCGCTTCGTCCTGCTGCTGCAGGGACAGGCGATAGTTGCTATAACCTCGACCAATTTTGAGCTCTTCAACAACCACTCGGGCGGACCCCACTTGTGCCTTGACAATGAATGCGACACTCATTTGTATGGGATCCGTCTGCTTCAGGTCCTCATGTGAGAGATGCGAGTGTTCCTTGGCGGCATTGAGCAAGACAGACAAAAGATAGCCCCCATGTGGTACAGCTCCGATGCACCAGGACCGGAGCAGTTCCGCTCGATAGTGTCCCCTTTGTTCTGCATCAGCCTTCACAGCTATAGCCACATCAAAGTCAAACATCTGATGCACACTCTGTCCACGAGAACTAAAGGATGTTGCGAATTTCTAGAGCGAACTTTAGAAGCTCATAAT
The DNA here is from genome assembly GCA_000836175.1 of Taphrina flavorubra JCM 22207. Taxonomy (NCBI): domain Eukaryota; kingdom Fungi; phylum Ascomycota; class Taphrinomycetes; order Taphrinales; family Taphrinaceae; genus Taphrina; species Taphrina flavorubra. Next base: position 10,484 of record DF819295.1, on the reverse strand, counting down.
CCTATGCTGGCCAAGGCAATTGCCGACCAAGGCCGAGGACACGATAACAACCGAGAAACATGATTTACCCCACAAACCAGCTGCAGCAATTATTTCGTATGCGGTCGTTTTTCTCGTATTTCTGTGCTCTTTGATCGATATCGCACTTTCGGGTGATTCGCGGGACGGTGAAAAAAATCGGCTGCGACTGCGAATACCGACCGGGTAAAGTGGCCTAACGAGAATACACAAACTACTTCTTGACAGTCAATTATTCCCTGTATTCCTCACAGCAGCACACTTTCATCGTATGTATCCTGTGAACTGAGACATATCTGCTACATCAACACGATTCGCTGCAAGTGGTCGCGTATTGGTTATGTTGGGCTATGTCTTGGTATGTGTGTATTGAAATGATGGAACTAACTGAGCGAAGATGTCTGACAACGGAGAGACTCAAGTCGCTACCTCGAACGTTCTGCCAAAGGACATTCTCGAAAACGCTGGAACTATTAAGCTTTTCAACCGATGGGACTACTCTGGTTAGTTTGCCAAAAAGCCACCGATGTACGAGGAGTGAAGGGGCTGACGAAATGTTGTAGATATCGAAGTCAAGGACATCTCATTAGTCGACTACATCCAGCTGCGACACCCAGTCTACCTCGCACACACCGCCGGTAGATATGCCGTCAAGCGATTCAGGAAAGCACAGTGCCCGATCGTTGAACGATTGGTCAATGCCCTGATGATGAACGGACGAAACAATGGAAAGAAGCTCATGGCTGTCCGAATCGTCAAGCACGCTTTCGAGATTATCCACCTGCTTACTGACTCCAACCCCATTCAAATCTTGGTCGATGCCATCGTCAACTGTGGAGTCCGTGAGGACTCTACCCGAATTGGTTCATCCGGAACTGTTCGACGACAGGCCGTCGATGTCTCGCCCCTGCGACGAGTCAACCAGGCCATCGGTCTCGTGACCGTCGGTGCCCGAGAGGCCGCTTTCCGAAACATCAAGACCATCTCAGAGTGTCTTGCTGAGGAACTCATCAACGCCGCCAAGGGTTCGTCCAACTCTTACGGAATCAAGAAGAAGGACGAGGTAAGCAGCATTTGTGGTCATGCTCAGAAAAGATTACTAACAGAACTAGCTGGAGCGAGTTGCCAAGTCAAACCGATAGATCGTTTCCTTCTTGGCTGTATCTAAGTATCAAAATTGCATTCCAAAAACCAAGAACATCCTTTCTCTTTCCTTACTGCTTGTCATTGATCTTGTACCGATACCTGACACTCCTCTTTGTCTTTGCTACCAGACTCGTGGTTTGCAATCGGGCTTACTCGGCCTTTGTGCGTTTCGCAGCTTGGCTGTAGTTGAGATACCAGATGCCACTGTTGAGGTATGTTGCGAAGGATACCCAGGTGAGGTACCCAAGACCGATCAGACCTGCTCTACGATCGACCTTGTTCCTGTTCATAATGAGTACCTGGCTGTAACATCGTTGTTTGGGCTCTTTTGTCAAGTGTATAGATACTCACCATTGTGGAATGAGGGCGGCAATGTTGAGCCACAGGGCGGCAATGTCAAAGAGTGCGATTCCCGGGTGTCCCGAACCAAAGAAGAGTGGTGTCCATGCTACACAAAAATGAGTCAGTCTTGACAATCACGGAAGGACATGCGCGTCGCGATTGATACCGGCATCGGGAGTAGACTTACCAAAGTTGAAGATGAGCGAGGTGGAGTAGAGTGTTCGCGCGAGTGGATTTGATGCGGCGAGATAACTTGCGTACCCTGTAGCGGCATAAATTAGTGTCCAGGTGGGTCCAAAGACAGCCGCCGGAGGCTTTCCCGGAGGTTGCTTCAAGTCTCCTACATGTCATGCAATCAGTATCATTCTCCATAGTTTTCGTTAAAGACCCAAACGAGCTGCGGAGTCACGGTACCGTAAATCTGCTTGGCACGAGTCCCGGACTGGTATCCGATGAATCCTCCCACCGCGACGGGAAACGTGATTGCTAGTATCGGATTTTGGAAAAAGATTGGTGGTAGTTGAATCGCCGAGGCCAGGCGCGACCAATTTGCGCTCATTTTGCAAGACCCCTATTAGTCCGTTACGAAGGGGGACAAGGTGACATCTTTTCTGATGTTGTTACCGTATGGTAAGAGCCAATTGCAAGCGATGAACGAACGGAGTCCTGTTCGTTCGTGGAGAGTGTGATGCTGTGGAGCCGCAACTTGGTAGTGGTTCATCCATTTTCCAATGCAAACACAATATCAATGCGCGTGGGATGATAGCGCGATATGCCATGTCCTTATGAGATTAAAGATGGTATCAAGCTTACAAATAAATTACATATATAATTGTTGAAATATCGAATTTTCAGAATCGTCGAGTCATCGTATGCTATCTTACGACAAAAGAGGTCTTCTCGTTATGTTTGCCATGTAGTGGTATTTCGAGAGTGTACAGGGAAATTTTTGGTAGCATCACTAAGAAGGGGTTTGAGGAGCTTTAGTCGCAAAGTTGAGCCTTACACAGAAGCTTCAGCCTCAGGTTTGCCAATCAGTTCTGCTGCTGCGACTGCTGAGTCTGATGTTTCTTGTTTGCGCAATGCCGCGACCTCGTCAGCAGTCAAGAATCGTCCACCAGGTCCTCTGGGTCGCCGCATTGCATGCTTGTGTCTTGATTCGTGAAGATATGGCTTTCTTGCGCGTGCTGCCTTGATGGATTCCTCCAGTTTTGCACGCGCCTGTCTTCGTTTGAGAATGCGATGGTACTGCTTTGCGTTTACAAAGAGAGGTTCATCCTCCGAGATATGTGAATAAGTCGCGTTATTTGTCGTGTCTTGCATTGTTCCAGGCTCAGTCGAGCCATGACCGGCGTGCGCTATGCCATGTTCGTACTGAGACTGAGGTGAAGTTTCGTGGTGATAATATCCGTTCATGACTGATTCTCAGCAGAGCAATGCGCACGCGCACGACAGTCTGGTACCACCAAGGAGTAAAAGAAAATGTATGCTTGGTATCTACAAGGACGGCTGCAGCAGAAGTCTCTTGGTGTAGCGCAAGTTGTGTTTCTTGGCGTGTACAAGTGTTCGGAGGCAGTGAATCGTTACAAGCACAACCAACCTTGGAAGAACAAGACAACGGAGCTCCCCAGTCGCGAGCGCGAGAGCCAGACCGGCTCCGCAGCTCGGGCGAGTCTCTTCAGCAACCTTGGCACCTGGAATTCCCTCAAACGCTTCAGGCTGCTGGCCAGGTACGGAATACTGCTGCAGCATTCCTTGGAATTCTGTGCTCTATTGATCGCGGCTGCCTTGAATCAAGGCATCGAACGGGTCGGCCTCAAAGTTACTTCCTCAGGACTCTGCGTAGAAGCTAAGGCTTCCATAACTGCTCCTTGCGCGGCGTGTGACAGTGCGACATGAGTCTGAGATAGTTTCACAGCTGCAGATCGGCCGCGGTCATAGCTACCAGGTATAGCTATATAGACTTATGTGTTACACTGTGAAGCCTGATCAGCACAAAAGCTCTCTATCTTTGCATATGAAGTAGCTGAGAGAAACATATGGTGCTGCTCCTGGCCCACCCTGCAATGATCACTGAGATGTTTATGTGAGACTCCTGCTGCTACAGAGTCTTGCCATGGCTACTGGCAACATGGCTGAAGTTTCAGATATGGTTGCAGATCATCGACGGCGACCACAGCTGTAGCAACAGTAGCAGCACAATAGAAGCAAACATAGATGCCATATATGTGCTTCTGCTGAAAGTCGTCTAGCATCCGACTGACCTTTGGGGACTAGTGCCACAGGCACTGCAGATAGGCACCGAAGGTGCTTAAGTATTGCAGAAGTTGCCAGATGTCCTACGTACGCACGGAAGTAGAGGAACATACCCAGACCACGGTGTTGAAAGCATCCGAATTGCTTATGCGATTGAGCCTTGGTCATGGAACTATCTTCGTTCTTGAGATTTTGAACTCAGCCCTTGCCAAGGTGTTTCATCACGTGAAAGAGCTCCTCGCGTGTGTTCAGACTCCCAGATGATGTCCATTTCACTTGCTAGCAATGAATGCATAAGGAGACCACTGAGCGAAGCACTAAACACACGGTCAGACTCGCAAAAGTGTCCGATCAGATGGAGAATACTCTACCGCAAGATATTGTTGATTGTCTCAAGAATGCACGATACCTGCATCTGGGTACATGTGCAGAGAACTATCCTCATGTGTCGCTTATGAATTATATTTACGTGCCAGCTGGGCAGGGAGCGGAACATACATCTAAGGTTAACGAGGACTGTGTGGTCATGCTTTGTTCGCGAAGGACGAAGAAGTTTTTCAACATCTCAGTCAATCCCAAAGTCAGCTTACTTGTGCATGATTGGAGCACAAGACAGCAGGCCACGAATGCGACTGATCTCACGACCCTGTTGTCTTCGCTCAACGCAGCATCGTTGTCCAAACACTCGATCACTCTGAATGGTGACGCAGAAGTACTTGATGGTCCTGCGGAAACATTCTTCAAGCAGATGATGCTAGATAGCACGTCGGGTCAGGAGGCACGGTGCTATGTTGAGGATCCAGAATCCGCAGTGATACTAGTCCACTTCGGTTCCGCTCGCATTTCAGATAACGCCAACAACGTCGAGAAATGGAAGAGTGACGGTGCTGAAGCCACTCCATCTACACGAGCGGAAATGAACGGCTCATTGTAATTCAGCAGCTATGAATGGCAGACGCCTGGCGCCTGTGTAGCTTCTAGTCCTAGACTTACATGCTTGGGGACTGGATAGTTTCATGCACTGCAAAAGGTTATGCTTGCCGTTTCAATTTTCAAGGCTTGTTACGAAGTCAAAACACTTCTCGTTTGTGCTATCATATGGCCGTGAAGTGCAGAATGACGCTTTCGTGATTATACGAGCTTAGAACATCTGTCAGTAACGGATACTCACGCCAATAGGCTATATGCTTAAACTATTTACTGTATACACTCCCTGGAAACGAAAGAAGATCAGCGCTTGTATCGAAGGAGATCACTCATTTCCGGTGGAGTCGCAAAGCGCTACGGCTAACAGTCCTTACACCAAGACAGGGAGAGTTCAAGATCCAATCGACAGCCGTATCTCTAGCGAGATCGATGCAAGATTGGCAAAAGATCTAGCAACGGCACTCGATGTCGGGCACCACGCAGAAATTGATTCACTTCCATCTAGTCCCTTATCGGCATTCTTCGATTATCCACGCACGAGACCGAGCCATGCCAATGGCCACTCGAACTTGCCGATCCGACTTATGGACACTGCAGATATGGTCAAATATCTTGCAGAGCGACGGCATGCGACTTCCTTGGCGGGCATACGTAAAGGCTCGAAAGCAAGCAGCAATAGTCAAGAGACGGATGCTGCTTCGTTATCACAGCACTCGATACCACGACAGACTCTTTTGCTGCGTAAGCTTAGGACAATCAGTATTGTTGTTTTCGCTTGCATCCTTGCACTGGCCTTGGCGTATGCAGGATTTCTAGTTGCCTTTCATGAATTTGCTCAATCGACCATCTCCCAAGCTTATATTGATTGGCAATACCTCAGATTCGATCAATTAACTCCAGACTCTTTCCACCTCACAGCCTATGGCACACTGAACAATATCGCATTTGAAGGTATACTGCATTCTGCAGAGTACGACATTATCGATGCGCATGACTCTCTCGGCGTCATAGGTAAATTGTCCCTACCAAGCATCAATTTTGGCAAAGTGACTGGAACTGCTTTCAATCTGCAGCAATCAGTAGTGATCGCTCAGAAAAAAGCTCCTGCACTTCTGTTCCATAATATCGTGAACGATACCGCTCGGTTTTCCCTGCGCGGTACAGCAAATTTGTCCTGGAAAAAGCTCTCATCAAGAGTATATGTAAAATCACTCCCAACGTTTTCCGCCAGTGTGCTGGATCACATCCATGTTCAACCGAATAACACGTTCACTTTATCGACTTCAGCGGACAGGCGATCTATTGAGTTTTCCTCGAATATCGCAGTGGAGAACACTGGTTCAATCTCTGTATGTGCAAGCCCCTTCAATTATAGTTCTTTACTGATATCTAGCTCGCTCTGGGACAGGTTAATTACGTGTTACAATCCAGCCAAGCAGCATCTTTGATGGCCAGATCTACCAATACTACAATGCACATTGGAAGAAACGATTGGACCATTGAAGCTCGATTCGTGGACCATTGTTCGGAGTGCCATGCAACTAACAGTTCAGCTTTTCTTTCCGGTCTGCTGAGCCAGAGTCAGGCCTCGGTGCAAATGATACCAACTGATAGCTCTATCGATGGTCAAACACTAGCGTACATCACACCACTTGCGCAAGGACTAAAGAACGAGATTGTGTTCTCTAATCCAGCAATTCACACGGATAGTTTTCTACAATTTGACGAAATGGTTTTGATCACTCTATCACAAACAAGACTGACTTACGACTTCAGCATCACAGCGCGTGTCGTACTTCCTTATGATATTGAGCACAATCTCACAGGCATCACAATCGAGCGCATGGATATTCGGACAACAACCAATAAAGTGGTAGCTTCACTGCGGACGGCAAGCACTCTACGCGCTGTGCCATTGGCATATGCTTCTGATGGTTTGGACGGCTCTCGTCTGTTTGATACCACAGGCCCTGTAGCCATGGACTTGTATGATCGAAATGCTTGGGCAAATGCTCTCACACTGCAAGAAACTGGTACACGAGAAAGCTTGATGCGAGTTGTGTAAGATTTCCAGAACTTGTCAATATCCTTACTGACGATACCTAGTGGGTCCTTCAATGCTCAGCTGATGACAGTGGCAGGTCCTGTATGGGTAGAGAGCCTGGCATTCCAGAGCTCGATACACATCACGGACTACTTCAATCGCACAGAAATGTTTGCTGGAGCATAACTGCCGGTTGGGCGTGCTTCGTATTGCGGAGCGATACCCGCAGGCCTTGGGGGCTTCGATGATGCAATGTACACTCCACCTCGCAATGCAGAAGCTTGAACCAGATAGGTTTAGTACAACTATTTCAATCATTCTTCTTCTGTGATTTCCATTGCCAAAGTAATTCTTTGAAGATTCTTGAAGATGGCTTCTGCAAATGCATCCGCAAACTTGAAACCAATGACGGTGTACACTCACTCGAGTGGACCAAACCCAAAGAAGGTCTTGCTTGTCCTCGAGGCACTGAAGATTCCATACAAGACTGAAGACAAGGAATTCGGGGATGGACCAAAAGGAGTCAAGGTGAGATTTGGACACAGAGCCAAGGTATCAGGGCTGAGCTAACTGATTTCTCCAGAACCCCGAGTTTTTGAAACTCAATCCAAACGGACGGGTCCCAGCACTGGGTAAGTCGGGGACATGGTAAATGATATTAGGATCTTTGTGCTGACATTTCGTGCTTCGCAGTCGACCCAAATCAAGATGATTTAGTGGTATGGGAGTCCGGCGCGATCCTGATGTACCTCGAGAAATTCTACGACAAAGGCAACACCATCGGCAGCACGGACATTAAGAAACAAATCGAGATTAATGCGTGGTTGTTTTTCCAAGTATCGGGTCTGGGACCGGCACAGGGACAAGTCAATTGGTTCACGCACTTTCACGACTCGAAGAATGAGGACGCGCTGAAGCGGTACCGCAACGAGACGGACCGATGTTATCAGGTGCTCGACAAGCAGATTGGTTCCCAAAAGTATATCTGCGGGGATAAATTCACCCTCGCCGATGCCGCCTTTTACGTACGTCCCCATCATCCCCCTCATGCCTCCACCAGAGTAGCCGGCTAACGATGACAGCCATGGGTCGCCACGGCAGACTTTGCCAATATTTCACGACCTTCAAATGTCCAGCGATGGTTCGAGGAGGTCTCCAAATTGGACTTTGTCAAAAAGGTGTATGCACAGTAAAATTGCATTTTGACCGAGAAGCATGGTTGCATGATTGCATGATTGCATGGTTTCGAAAGACATTACTAGGTACTAGTTGCATGCACTAGATAGTGAACGATAAGCTCTTCCATCTCTACCACGCAAAGGACTATACTATGCGGAGCTAAAGCACGGAAGTAAGACGTCACATCACGAGGGAGATATTTTCTTACGGCTTTTATCGAGTCTTGCCTTGCCATGTATCGACGTCCGTCGTGCCTAGCAATTCGAGGCTTGACATTGCTCTCGTGATGCTTTTCGAGTGGTCCAAAGGGACATTCCGGTGTGTGGTCTGAAGTTCGCACGGACAGCACACTGCAATGCAGTCCCCGACCGAATCATCCCAAGGGCAGCTCTCATCTGTGCTTGACCATGCCCGACAGGAATAATTTGATGTTGTTCTTGCCAGCGATATCAGAGTTATTCTTTCGTCTTTTTCTGACCATCCTCCTCGCCATTCTCCTAAGACTGGTTAGATATGGAACGATTGACTGAACCGCGTGAAAGTTTCCGCTCTGGCTCCAGTACAGTTGTGGCCTTGCGCTTCTTTGTCTTCTTCTCCCGCACCGGCTTGGTCTCGCCGGCCTCAAAGACCTCATCGGGCAAATCGAAACTATACAGGAGGTAAGTATTGCAGTGCTGCTGGAGGCCGTGTACCCAGACTCGGGAATTCTTACTTTCTTAGATGCTTGATGCTGACAGTCATCCGATCGGCATCATATGATGGCCACTCGTTGCACTTTTCCGTGAACTCTTGGGCAGCCCAAGTGATGTCTAGTCTCTTCGTCGCTGCTTGATGAGTACAGGTTATACATCAGGACAGGATGCATAGCTCACGATCAGTCTTGTCGATTTCCACACCAATGAAGAATTCTGTCGTGAGAACCTGGATGGCATTCTCGTCCACCTCCTCTGGTGCATCCGGCACCGCTCCCTCCTTCTTGACGACCTCTTTGAGATCTGCATTGACAGTCTTTGTTGCGGCTGCCTCACCATTAGCGACTCGTTGCGCTTCGTCCTCGTCCGCACAATAGTTGACCTTGCTAAAAGTCTTGACATATGGATGGGCAATCGTTATCTTCGAGTCCGGTACTTCGAGACGCATGATGAGCTGACGGATCTTTGACTCCACCAGACCAGACCACTTGAGCTGCGTTTCCGCATCGCGCGAGGCAGCGGTCACGACCAGATAATTCTTGTAGCGGTGGAAAAAGTCGTGTTTGGCAAACAATGTCGACCAAGGAATGCCGCCGACCATAATCTTGTCCATGATATCTCCTGCCCGACCCATCTCTTGCAAAATGACATGGTGCGTACTCGCAGAGATGTTGTGCGTCGCACACATTGAAGGATAAGCTGGTGTGATGATTGGCATGCGATGTGCTCGATCGCCGGGATATATCTTGGGATTCCATACCCTCACCTGCAGCGGACCCTCCTCAATGTGTTTGAGCAGGACGGGTTGTGGCCACGACCATTGCCCCAAGATCCGGAAGAATTTGGCTATGATGACGGCACTCACGGCATTGGGATATAGCTGACAGATCCGTGCCACGAGCATAGCCCATGCGACACCACCAGGGAATCCCATGACGTTCGAGTAGATTGCTCGGCGTTGCGCCCATAACTTTATTGATCGTAAAGCATGCTTAAACACGTTAGCATTCGGCACGACCCTCAAGATCTCATCCGTGACACGAGTGCCGTTCAAAGAGCGCACATCGGTCTCGGTGATATTTCTCAGTAAATTGTTGTCGGTCAACTCGAGATTTAATGGCACACTTGCAATGGCGAGTCGTGCAAAGATTAGATCGATGGAGATGCCGGAAAACTTCATCTTTATGATCGGAACAAAAGCATCGGGCACAGCAGCGAGTTCAGTCACCTCGGGCCGTTCTCGCAACAATGGCTCAAACACGGAGAAAAAGTCCTCCCTCGACACATGCCGTGGGGCGACCACGAGAGAATCAATATCAGAGCCTGCCATTGATCAGCGCTACGCTGCTGGACCTTTGTCACAATTGCTTACCCGGGCCATAAACACCTAAACGATACGAGCCATAAGTGAAAATCTTCCCACCTGACTCGCGCGCCGTCTGCTCAGGCATGTTCTTGTTGAGACCGACTTTTGTCACAAATTGCAACGTCATCTTTTGTAGTTCATTGAGCACTTTCGCTCGGAGCGCCGTCTCTGCCGCAGCCTCGAAATTGCCCTGTCTTTTGAGCTCCTGTATCATCTCATTGTTTCTCGTCGACTCCGTCTCCGTCGGCCCGGCAGTGGAGATTGGTGGAGTCGTGCCGAACGTCTGTTGCGTCGTTGCCATGGTCGAGGAATGGTAGAGAGCTCAAATCAGCCAAATCTCTCTTGCAATGCGGTCTGCAGTCTTTGTAGACACAAGGCGATTCAAGTTGGTCAACTTAAAAGTATGTTATATCTGGCGCACGGGCGTTGAAACCACAAGCACGCATCGAAAAGAAATGAGTGTTACCGGTAAGCTTATAAGGTAGCGTTTGAGCGATGTTTCAACTTGCGCGAG
>DF819296.1:0-58464 GCA_000836175.1 Taphrina flavorubra JCM 22207 | reverse complement strand
ACCGGTTTGCCAAGGGGACCTGCCTGTAGTCAGGACCGGATCGTCCACGCGCAGATAGCGCAGTACCAATCATATCAAGAGTTGACGAAGTGTCGTGGAGGATGGCTCGGATCGACCTCTGAATCGAGCCAGTCCTCCATTGGATCTATCTCAAAATCTTTGAAATCGAGGAGCATGTGAAATCATCGATGCGCGTCAACCGTGCGTCATCTCGCCTACAGCTACTCCACTGATAGGTCGCGATATCACATCACAAATTTTCGTTGGAGTGTGCGTGGTTATTTGAGCCGGTAGGGTGCGGGGACTGAAGCCGGTCCAGGGGGCGTCAACGGAGGCGGCACGCCGCCAAGAAAAGTTACCAAACTAAAATTCAACCACTTTGTAAATCACTCACCCATTTGCATTTGAAGGTTTCCTCCGTACGCGTGGATCTCTCATACTTGACGGGAGTTGGAGAACGTCCCCGCCCCTACCTACAACGGGCTCCTCCGGCCGCTGCATGTCAAAAAACCAAGTTGCCGCGTGCGTGTGCGCGTGGCTCTTCTTTCTGTACAATTGCAGTGTACATGTAGGTAGTTACGTATACATCAAGTACTGTCAGAAATAAATCATCCTGAGCAGAAATGGTGACATGCTCTGAGAATTGAAGAGTAGTATTACAGAGGGACATCATCTTTGACACGAGTCATAATTGATATTGTATTGTACATTTACGACTAGAAAATCCTGGAGTCGTTGCAGGAGAGAGGGGCCCGGAAAAAGACTTGAAGCTTGGCGGAACGGAGACACATGGCATACGTACGGTAAATCCCATGTGGCATGCGCGGCAACCCAAGGGCCATTGAAATTGTTTGTCAAGTACCTGCTGGTTGGCGATATTGTCTGGAAAACTCTAGACTAGACTAGTACTATCAGTTTCTGTGCCGGCCGCACTTGTACTCATTCTCCAACAGCGCCGAGCCATGTCATGCTGTCAACTGCATATGCATAGCGCCGGTCGCTGCGCCTGGATTTTGCTAATTATTCAGTAGGAGAGTCCGCGTACACGGTAACGTGGCGTGTCGCGGGCGTTTCGACGCTTTGTATTCTTCATATCTTGACTTGTGCTGCAGGATTGAGCGAGAACATTGCGTGACCATAAACCTGTCCGATGCATTGACATGCCACGTTTGGTAAATGTTTGTCACGCAGGTGAAGATTCATGAAGCCAAGATAATATTGACGGGCCAGGTCAAGCCAGGCTAGTTCAGACCAGCAGTGCGAAGGTTGAATGTGTTGGGTTTCGAGACGGTTGCGCCGCAGAGTTGATGCCCTCCTCGTGGGTACCGCGTGCCCTCTCATGACGACTTATGCTTGACAGTTGGATTGACATTCAAATCAGTCCCACTTGGATGCCTTGACAGTCTTACTCCTCTTTCTTCGGCGCTCGTCACCCTCGGCCTCTTCTGCATCCTCCCCGTTCCTCGTGTCACGATGACTGCGGTTCGAGGCGGAAGAGGTAGTGGCAGGTCCAGGACCATCCCGGTCGTTCTTTGCTGGATTGGCGCGTTTCGCTTCCTCCAGCAGCTGTGTCACACCAAACTTGTCCTCGCCGTCGTCCTTTTCGAATTGTACGGGACCTTCCCTCGCCTCGACTGCCTCTGCACCTTTGAATCCCTGACCGGCCTTGCCCAGGACATCGAATCTCGCGTCCTTGGTGACATTTTCAATGGTCTCGTCACCATCGTCCTGTTGGCCCTGAAAGGGCTTATAGATTGCATTGGCAGCCTCTCGAGTGGCAAACAAGGGCTTATCGTAGAGGTTGTACGAGTCGTCGGCACCAAAGCCAGAGTCCATGCCGGCGGTCTGATTGAAGAGACGTTGGTCGTACATGGCTTCCTTGCTCGCCGTCGGCTTGGCCAGACCCAGTGCAATTTTCTCAGATACGTCGCGATTGTTCTCCCGTTCGAGGTGCTTCATTTGCGCTTCGCGTCCCATCTTGCCGACACGCATGGCACGTTCCGCATCCTGCCGACGTTCTCGACGGAGTCTCTCACGTTCCTGAAGGTTCTCATCCACAGATGACGAACGCGAACGCCTGCGTCGAGGCACGGAACGGTCTCTGCCCGCTCGTCGAGGCGGACTGCGCGACACGGCTCGAGAGTCATCCGAATCGACAGATCGTGATCGAGATCGACGTGGCGGTGATCGCACGCCGCGACCTTCTCGAGCTCTCTGTGCCAGGAGTCGCAGTTGTTCTTCCTTCTTCTCCTTCTCGCGCTGCGCAATGCGTTGCTGCATCTGACTACGACTCCGAACCTCTTCGCGAGCGTGGCGATCCGCCATGTATAGAGCTTCGCTCAATTTGGCAAAGTTGTCATTGATGCTGGTGTCTTGCAGGCCGCGACCATCAGCCGCTAGTCGTGCTTCTAGAGGAACGGTGTATCCTTTAGCGTTCTTCCAGTTTGAGATAGACGGAGGAATCATCCAGTTCTGTTGGTCTTTTGCAGTGATCTTTCGTGGTGGAGAGTGCATGATTGGAGGTGGTGGCGAGCCTGGACCTCGCGGGACCTTTCGATGTCTGTGCTTGGGTGGCTCCAGTGGATCTTCAGGCAGATCCACCATCTTTATGATGCGCTGCTTGTGAGACACATCAGAAGCCTCTCCCATCTGGTTTGCTGGCGTGTAGCGCACATATGTTGGTTCGTTCTTTCGTTGTGTCTTGACCGTCTTTGGCCTCGAAGCCGCTAATTGTCCCGACACGACCATTTGTAGAGCTGCATTGGTTCGCTCAGCTGTAGCCTGAACTTCCTCTTCGCTCGGTCGATCGAGTGACAATTCTCCAGTATTTGCGCGATTGCGAAGTGGTACCAAGTCCTTGAAGCTCGTATGAATAATCTTACTGCTCTGCGCGTCTCTGCCCTGCTTTGCAATAGCGTCATATTGTATCTTTCCATCAGCGTCCACTTGCAAGGCCAAAGCTCCACCTGCCTTTTTTGTTTTCAGACCCATCTCCAGAGGGTATTGTGCCATATTGATCTCTGGATAAGCGCCTCCATCCCCAAAGTCTTGTTGCGTTCGGGGAATCCATCCTTGACGATGACCATAAGGCGGTGCGCCGGATTGCTTCGTCACGGCAGTCGACTTAGAAAGATCGATTGCTTCATCTTCTTCAACATACGACTTTCGCGGACGACTATCTTCATGCTTTGGATTCGGCAGTATCCTTGAAAGCGCCGACATTGTTGTTCGAGCGCTGCTATGCACCGCCTACTGCTACCTGCAAAAGTATCGTAGATGGAAGTTTCGGTTTACAATGATACCTAGATCATAAATCCAAGTCTCTGCATGAGGACATTGTGACAGCACGAGCAAGGCAGAACAAAAGCAAGACACCGACAGAAAGAATATCCTGAGCGCAGGTCAAGAACGTTGCAATTGCGTGCAAGGACATCATTTCATTTCATCCCACGCAACGACAAGCAATCACGTGCAGACAGAAGTTGCAGGTGCGCGCGTTTGTTTTGAAGTCGCAGAAACTCGCGTTCAACTCAACGCTGAGGATACGTTTTCCAGCTCTACTTGTGCTGCTGCTGCTGCTGCTCTTCGGTGTGGTTCGTAGGCTCGGCTTGTCCATTCGTTGTAATATTATCAGAACTATCTATATCAACACACAAACATCAAGCGCCGTCCAAGAACGAGTGGGTTGAGGGACCATGGCGCCGGATGACTCCCTGATTGACACGGCCCCCTCGATCGACTATCGTTGGGCTCGAGACTCTTGGATCTCAGAGAACCATCCAACCGTGGACGCCTCGGCAGACAGGACCACCTTTGTGCGAAGTATGTCACCAGAATCAGCTCTTTTTGAGGTTGGTCGCTTACTATACAGGCGAACTCAATAGTGCCAAAAAGGAAGAGGTTCGTCGCCTAGCTCGATATCTCGATTCGTACAAGAGTCCAAAAACACGCACTATCCAACAAGGGCAATTGGAAAAGTCTCTGGACAGAAGTATGTTGGTGCCGCAAGCGTGCTCCAGCCCAAAGTCGGATTCCTGTGCATTGCGAAATAGTCAACAGACCGGACGCACGACGCCCGCATTGACCCATCGATCCATGTCACCAACACCCACGAGCCAAAGCACATCTTGGCATAAACACTCCATGAGACCGTCTACGGGGATTGTTTCTGGGTCGAGAGTTGTGTCATCCGGTGCCTACGATACCTTCATGTCTTCGACGAGCCCGATTGTCCACAGAGAGAGCCTAGTAAAGTCACCCGAACCGGATAGATTTTCCGCAACGAATTTCAGACCGGTAGAAGTCAACCATGTGGAAGACTCTCACTGGAAAGAACTTGGCAAACCTCGTCTCATGCATCATTCTGAAGTCACACCATCTCCTGCGAAACCAAATGAAGAGTTCTACACTGCAAAACAATTTGTACCGACAATAGACAGGACAATCGAGGTCGATTCTCTGGACATTGCAAGGCCTACAATTTACGACTCGCCGACTGCAAGACACCACATCAGTCTGCATAATCTATCTAATGACAAGAACGATGCTCCAAGCCCGATTCGTGATATTGATGACACTCAACACGAGCAATATGTACAAGACCGCAGTCAGGGTACATCGCGCACTCTCAAGGATTTTGCGACCAATATGGGCACTCTCGGCAACGTGACGAGAAGTGCGAGTGAGAATGGTTTAGAACTATCCAGGGTCGATCCGCAAGATGTCTCGCTTCAAAGAGCCATCTCATTGGCCTTGCAAGATCGATCGACTATTGATCGCACGAATGCAAATCCGCAGCTTGATCATTTACCGCTCGAAGAAGTTATCGCAACACGATTTAGACAATCCATGAGGGACAAAAGTCACACGACCGATGCACCACGAAGGGTTTCCGTGGTGGAAAAGCATGAGATGGACGAAGCTGTTCCAGCACATTCTTCTCCAAGGTCGCCAGTCTTTGTAGCACAAGCTCGACCTGAGACAGGCAAGGACACGAATATCAGTGGAAAAGAGACAGTAAGTCTGAGAGATCTGAATAACTCGCAAATGGCAGAGATGCTCGAAGCTCTTGAGAAGGTTACTGAAGAATGTTCTAGACGAGGTCATATGATTGACGAACTCGCGGACAATGTCGCCAGTCCTGCACAAATAGATACAGCAGTCAGTGAAGCACTGGAAGTAGCCAATAAGCGCTCGCAAGAGCTGGAGGCTCAATTGCAACAATATCGGGAACAAGTCCAGCAAATGGCCAAAGATCTGCATGAAGCAAGATCAGTCGCACCAAGCAGGCCTTCGACAGCGGCATCCAATGAATCACCACGTCAACATCCACAGAATATCAATACCCAAAAGGCAGAAGTACATGTCAATCCGCCACCTCCGCGCTCGAGCCTCAAGCAAGCGTCATGTGCCGTCCCAGCTCCCGTCGATGTTCATGCTACTGATGTTGAGCACGAAGAGTCTTTTCGGGACAAGGTTCAACGGTGGGAAGACAATCTCGAGGTTGTCTCGAACTGCGGAGCTACGATGCGGCAGAACGAATCAATCAGTCGCGCACATGAGGTTCTGAGCCGGGACCTGAAATTCATGTCCGATGCCAAGCCTGCAAGAGAGACCCCGCAAAGGCCCAGCATGCAACAACTGCCTGACACACTTGTGACACCACGAGACGCACAAGTTGCGGAACTTTCTCAATTATCTCCCGGCCGAAACTTGTCCTACGGTATTCAGCAGCCAGACAAGAGCACAAATGAGCCTGCCGAACAGCCATTTCGAAACGATCCGGAAGTCTTGGCAGCTTTACAGGCAGCACAAGCAGAGATTGCACTACTGAAGACGCCCGCCGCCGCCGCGCGCGTTCCAGAGGTACCAACGAAACCAGACACTGAAGTACGTCCACTGACGGCCGACATGATGCCCGATGCGCACGACCCTTACCTGTGTCCCGAGGAGAAAATCTTTCGACGTCTCCAGCTTGCGCGGGTGGACGAGCTCAATCCCGTGGCACTGGGGAATCTGGTGAAGAATATCCTGGTTCAGCTGGACGTGCCTTTGGATCGGCTGGTGCCGACCATCACTGCCCTCGGCGCATCTCTGCACTCTCTCCACTCGGTGGCGGACGACGACGACGACGACGAAGATCGTGCGATTCAAGACACGATTGTGCACGAGACCATCAAGTTGAGGGAATTTGCGGAGCACGTCCACGGCACGCTCTATGCGGGCCATCACATCGAGGGCAGCATCACGTCGCCGACGTGTCTGCGCAACATGGCCCGTCGCGTGGACAAGATGCAGCGGGCCATTGATCGGAGTCGCGCCTGATGATTCCGAGCCCTCCCATCAGCAACGATTTTTCAACCATTCTTGTTTCGAAATTGCAATTCTATTAGGCTGGATCCGGCGTCTTGGCGTATTCTAAAAAATCTATATATGTATTGTACAAAATATTTTTGAAAGAATATGCTTTTCTCTAATGCTAATGAAACGTTGATTCTCTGCGGAGAGTTGGAGAGTTGGTTGGAAAGGTAGATTATTGCGCGACGAGGGTGTTGAGGTACGACTTGATGTGTTGGTCGTTGCTTTGCGCGATCCACGCGTCCCATTGCGTCCACCAGCAGTAATGGAGGTAAATGTCCTTTTCATCTTTGTTGGTGGGTCGGCGTTCCCATGGTTTGTCGCAGATATAGTGCAGGTTCTTGAGCGCTCGATCGGACCACATGTCGGCGTGCCATTCGCGGGAAATTTTGACGGCGTTGTAGGTCCATGAGAGACTGCGCCATGCGTGACCGTATATGCCGACGAGGACGTCCTGGTCGGGAAATTGAAATGCTTGGCCTTGGGGTGGGTGGGCAATGTACGTCTCGATGCGGGCCTTCATGGCGGCGGAAGGGTGTAGTACGACGAGACCCGAATTTAACTGTCGATGGCCCGGTCCGAGGTGTGCGCCCGTGGGTGTCGGGTGCAGGAGGGAGTCTGGCGCCGTTTGTCCGGTGTATGGGCAGTTTTCGCGGGTGAACCAGGATGGTGCCCAGGAGGACTGGTCGAGGTTACAGATACAGCCGTGGTTTGCGGCGATTTGATCGTCGTTGAGCGTCATGTGGAAGAGTTCGTCCATGTTTTGACAGACGAGCATGTCATTGTCAATCATGACCACGCGACGGTACCCTTCGAGCTCGCAGATGCGCAACTTTGTCCAGGTGTCCACGAAGCGCGCCGCAATGTGTGAAATGTGTGCCGGAGGTTGGATGTACTCGCACCGCTGGTGACGTATCCCCAATGCTTTCATCGTCGCCAGTGCCTCGGACTCTAGCGAGTCCGTGTAGAGTACCAGTAAAGGAAACGCCGAGCGGACTTTTATGAGCGAGTCATTCAGCAGGATTAAGCCCGGCAAATACGTCTGCCGCGTCAGGAGCGTCACCCACGCTCCATTATACGGTTCCAGCGGCGACTCCCTGGCTTTTGCTGCCACTTCCAGCGTGACATCCGTCTCTGTGCGAACATCTGGATTCGGGACCCCGAGCACCCACTCGGCAGCTGCCTCAGAAGGCATGCCAGCCAGAATAACCAACTAATATCAACAAGTATATAGTCTATTATGCAGTAAACTAAGAAATTCTTGGTGGAGAGTCGAGAAGAGGTTACAGCCGAGGATGAGCCGCGTGACATCATTTCACTTCTCGAATCCTCGCTTCCCCGGTTTTCCTTCCTTCCACCCTGTAACTCTCTACGCTATTCTTTGGGAGTCTTCTCTATGATTATCTGTCCATCTGATATCTGTTACTCAACTAGGGAAACGATAAGATGTCCTCCGCAAGTCACAACATCAACGTCAACGAGGCATCGCGCCAAGACTCCGGCAAGACCACCTTCAACATGGCCGGCAACGACGGCCAGTACGTCTTACAATCCACATAGAGGGTCTGGGCATGAAGGCTAATTGATGGCAGGGGCGGCACGTATTTCAAGGGATTACAGAAGAAGCGTTCGATGAGTCAGGAACACGTTGAAAAGTTTACGGATCAGATGCCGAGCGATACCATTGGTTCCACGTTTGCCAAGTTGACTGGACTCGATGGGAAGTAATCATCAGTCTTCCCAGCTTCCCCGACTCTCCATTTGGTTCGACATTCTTTTTCTTACATCGTCTTCTACGTCTTGACAGTGTGTCAACCTTTATGTAGCGACGATTGATTACGACAACTGCATGAAATACACGAAACGACATGACAATAAATGAATAAACTGGCATAAATACATGAATTAGATGCATTTTCACCGCATGAATATGTCAATGTCAAGCATATTTACTGACCATCGCTGCCGTTGCACGATCCGTGAATTTTAACCTTGGCGAACGAAGACGTACAATTGGTCCACATGAGAGCAAGTTGCCAATTAATTCCCGTGCACTGATGGACCTGGAAAAGACAATGTGATAAGTACAGATTAAACAAGATATATAGACAAGAAAAAAGAAGTCTCAACAAACGAAATCTATGATAGCAGAAAGTCGAGGTTTGGGAGGAGAGAGACGATGCGCTCGACCGTGGCCTCATCTGCCATCTCTTTCGCCGTCTTTCTGCTTGCACTAGCTGCTGGTGTGCTCGCGGTATCTCCCATCGAGCCTCCATTACCCAGACCTGCGGACCCTTGCATGTTACTTGACTGGCCACTATGATGACTCGTCATTTGTTGTTCGAATATCGACAGGTCCCATGGATCAGTCACGTTCGTAGAGCTCTTCGCCCCTGCAGAGGCGCTTGTGTCTTGTCCTGATTCAGGGATGGGTGGTGCAGAATTTTGTGCGACATGGTTCACTATGGGCATCGATAAATCGACCTGCGTGGCTCCCTGGCCTTGACTTGGGATTGATAGCTCGTCAAAGTCGAGAATGCCAAGGCCGAGTACGTGACTACTCGATGATGACTCGTTGACCGTCGTAGGACCAGTGAGTGTCCGCGGCAATGATGCGACCGGAGGTTTCGATGCTTCACCGATGCCAAGCGGTGAATCAAAGACAGGCATGATGGCACTTGGCGGGGCCGACTCGAATTCACCAAATTCGACGGTGTCGTCCTCAACAACTTGCTGCTCCGGCGTATTCTGTGTGCTACTCTGCACGATAGCAGGACTGAAATGGCTCGACCGGGGAGTACGTGGAGTATCTACCCAGGCAGGCAGATCGGTTCGACCCCAACCAAATAGCGCTGGACCAATGGATTCCCGATTCTTCTTGATTTGCAGCGATACAGGTCGAGTCCACGACGGCTGATTCTCTGCCTTTGTATGCCAGGCTCGCAGAATACTCGAGACTTCTGTCTTTACATTGCTGCGGTCAAAGACGACTTTCTTGGCTTGTACGGTGGTCAATCTTTCCCAAACGGTACGGGTAGAGTCAATTTGCAGCGGCGCGATATCTTCCGAGATGTCTTTTGAATGATCATCGCAGTCGTCATCTCCTGGCTCGAAGTATTTGAGAAATCTTTCCAATTGCTCTTGTAAAGTACTCTTCGTCAAGCTATAAGGTAGTGGTTGGGATGAGATTGGGGATCTGAAAGTCTCGGGATTACTAGAGGTGGTTTCTACAGCATCACGACCATCAAAGGCAGATTGTAGAGTCCCAAGATCATCATTATTCGGATCGACTGAGGCCCATGGATCGTCTACTGAGTCCAAAGTCAGGGCTTCTGAAACCTTGTCGTGCGCGGCCGGGACTTCCCATTCAAACGACTGCACGAACGTCTCGTTATGGCCCGCTGATTCGTCATTGTTCATTGACGATGGGCATCTGCTTGACGATCGAGGAACTCCACTGCTGCCTTGAGCATAGACTCGAGGACAAAGACGAGTTGCTTGTGTTGAAGTCGTTTCAAGGATTTCGTTCGTCACCCAAATCTCCACATCTGCATCGTATAGATCGTATCCACAACTTTTGTGCCATCACTTCGACACAAATTAGTTCCTTGCCATATATACATATCGACATACAGTCTATAATAATCCCAGGTAGTCGGCATCCGTATCGATCAACAGAGTTTCAACTTGGAAGACATATAAGCTCGGAGCATCGATACAAGGATGTTGCCGTTCAGACGGGCACAAACTTGCTTACTTCGATGCACAAACTCACTCCTGCCAACCTCCTTCTCTCCACTACGCCCTCAATCACAGCTCCGTCAAGCGACGACGGACGCACCAAAGACGAGTACGACAACGAAATCGACGACGACGCCCGATGCCGGCACCAAAGGTCAAGCTTACGCCGAGGACTTTGAGGCCATTTTGAGGGCGATCGGGTCCGGCGTGAGCAAGACAAATTCGCGGTACCAGAACGTCCCATTACCGGACCTCTTGCCGTCGCGGGGCACCTTTTCCGGGATCTCCAGCGGCCGTCGTGCCGTGGCCGCATCGGGCCCGTTTTCGACATACGCCGGCCGCACGAAGCAAGTGATTAATGGCGACGTGTCCGGTGCCTTTCGCGCACTCAATACGACGCTGCGACTCAATAATGTCGCGCGGGACTATCGCACGCAAAAGTTCTATGAAAAACCCAGCAATAAGCGGGTCCGATTGAATCGTGAACGGCACCGCAAGAGGTTCCTCAGTGGTGTCAAGCGATTGGTCAATCTCGTCAAGGAGCAGCGCAAGTTTATGTGATTGGTTATGTACGTACTTTGTATCTACATATCGGCTGGCTCGTCAAGACTACCATTCCAGCTCATATTGAATTCGTCAACCCGAGATCCTGCAGGAATGCGTCGCTACTTGGTGGGCGTCCAAGAAACTCTGTCAAGTACGCCAGTGCGTCTCTGCTCCCGCCTGGCCTCAGCACTGTATCACGGTACTGCGATCCAACCACGGGATCCAATTCGTGGCCGGAAAACTTGGTCCGGTACATGTCTGCGGAAAAGACTTCGGAGTAGAGGTAGCTATAGTACCCCGCCTCGTAACCATCCATAATGTGCATGAAACTGTTGAAGCCCTCGACCTGCTCGCCATCGGTGTCTTGTAACGCAATGTCCTTCATGATGCCGTTCCACAGCGCAGTCAAGTCGGCGACCGTCGTGCCATTGTAATCAGTGTGAAGCTTCATGTCAAACATGGAAAGTGCCACTGCTCGGAGTGTGCTCAGAGCTTGTCCGACCCGCCTGACGTCCTGTATGCTCTGGATCTGCTTGTCACTGAGCGAACTGCCATTCAGGTAGTGATGGGAAATCCTCTTCAGAATCTCACTGGAATAGCACCAATTCTCCAGCATCTGGGACGGTGCTTCGGTAAAGTCCTACCACCATCAGTCACCAACGCATTTCTGTCCCGTACGAGATAGTCCTGACTTACGAGCTCTACGGCACCTTGAATGTTGAATCTGTACCATGGTGTATCGACCATGAGGGAATGAATGCCGTGGCCCAATTCGTGAAAGAGAGTCCGGACCTCTCCATGCTTCAGTAGCGAGGGCTTGAGTCTCGTCGGCTTCGAGAAATTGCAGACGAGAGCGGTGGCGGTAGACTTTTTCTGCCCGTCTGACTGACGATATGCCGTCCTGATGGCCATGTTGGCCGCGTGGCCAAATTTGCCCTCGCGCGGAAAGAGGTCCATGTACAACCACCCGACAAAGTCGTCGGTGTCTGTCCGCTTCACAGAGTACTGCCGCACATCTTCGTGCCAAATGGATGATTGCGCCGTGCCAGTCGTGACCTTTGCGAAACTCAGCTGGAACAAGACTTCAAAGATCTTTAGCATCCCTTCAATTGTGTTGTCCATCTCGAAAAACGCTGAAATCTCCTCGGTGTTGTATTGGTAATTCTCCTCGAGCAGGATCGACAGTGACCAACCACGATCCCACTCTTTGACAGTCCGATTGGTGTTGTGTCTAGCCTTGATGACATTCAACGACGCTAGCTCAGCTCGTCCCAAGTCTAGTGCTCTCCTGTGCAAGTCCTGCAAGAAATCCTGAACTGACGAGGTGTTTTTGGCCATCTTGTCTTCCAATGCCTGTACAATCAGTCTTGATTTCGTACGCCCGCGAGGTCATACATAGTCCGCAAAGTATCTGTGAACGGTCAAGGTCTTGAGCTCATTCCTGGCAGAAATCATATCTACCATAAGCTGTGCATTCTGTGGCACTTTATGATTGTCCGCGAGCCAAGCTGCTCGTCTCGTCGACTCGAGCTTCGCGAGTCTAATGGTTGGACCAACGTCAGGGTACCGGAATGACATTTTATACTCCACAGTCTGATTGAGTGTCCGAGTTGGCCAAGACTGATAGAGCTCTTTCGGGACGCCTGCCAAGGCAGTCTCATTGAACCAGACTCCTTCATCATCTTCTGCCAGATTCTTCATGAATTGAATAACCAGTAGACTACTCTTTTGTTGCAAAGTCAGAAGTTTCTGCTGAGTTTCTGGAGGTAGGGAGAGACCGTTCCTGGCGGCATCGCGAAGCGTCAGGTCCAGCAGCCGTTGTTCTTGCACATTGAGCTGCGGTCGGCTATGCGAGACGCGCTTGACCATATCATACACATCGGCTCGTAAGTGTGACTCGATCTGATAGTCAGAGATGATCTTATCAGCACGTTCTGCTACATCCCGAATATCTTTCGATGGCGAGACTTGTCCTAGAAAGCGGATGATGCTGAGAGAGTCCAAGGACGCATCCTTTAGCGCCAATTTCTTGACATTCCGAAATGTCGCATTAGGCGTGCTCACAATCTCATCGAGGGCGGCTTTGTGTTGACGAATGGTCTCGTGGACATCTGCCAGGACCGTGCGCAAAGTCAGATCGAATCTGGGCGGATCCTGTTCGTGATCGGCGGTGAACCAGCTCTCCAACGGCTTTGTGTCGATTTTGGGTATGTAGCTTGCAAAGTCGATCGCTCGAATGTCCTCGATCGTCCCCAAGCTCGTGCCATGCTGCAATAGTCCAATCAGAACTATGCTAAACAAGAACGAGAGGACGAGGATGAGTTGATGGCGAAATCGAAACACCTTGAAATCCTGTTATGTTTCGTGACGCAGAGTGCTTGAAAAACGTCGAGATGCGTAAAACTACGAGACAGACATCCTGAGAACAATAGACAAGAAATAAAGGACGTCCAGTAGAAGCAGAAGTGCTAGTAGTGGAAGAAGAAGAAGAAGAAGAAGAAGAAGAAGAAGAAGAAGAAGAAGAAGAAGAAGAAGAAGAAGAAGAAGAAGAAGAAGAAGAAGAAGAAGAAGAAGAATCGCGTTGCATTCCCCAGGATTACCCCACAAATATATTCCCATCTGGTCATCGTTGCACGTCTGCGACTAAACTTCATCCCCCTAGCATTGGACATGCTACTCGATCTAGTAGGACAAGATACAGCTAGTTGTCGTTGATTACTCACACTTCGTTGACGATCTGTAGTATCACAAGTGTGGATTTGACCTTGGCTTTATTGTGTAGGCAAACGTCGCAAGCAGGATCATTCGTGTAGTGCGTTATAAGAGCTGAACCACATATTGGAGTATCATCAGCATGTCGAAGGGCACTACGGACAGCAAGAAGACATCGCAAGCATCACAGAATACGTCTGCGCACGAAAGTATCAATGACTCATTGCCGGATGACTTGCCACCGGCATATGAACCACCTCAAGCGCCAGAACTACCGGGCGCTTTCCGACCAGGTCAATTTCCAAACACGGCTCCTACTCAATCAGGTCCCTCGACGTACGCCAGTCACGGGTACCCAGGCGCGCAGTACCACGCCCAACAATGGCCAATGCAAGGCCCTTCATCATCCCCATACCCGCCCATGCATCAGAATCCTCAGAGTGCACCATTCAACTACCCACCTGGATATTTCTGTCCGCAATGCCACAACACGGGCATCAAGCGACACAACGGCCACCCGTGCGGGACGTGTGAGCGAAACTTTGGAAGACAGGCCATGCACGTCCAGTACGCGCCGCCCGGCATGATTCCTCTTGGCGGAGGCGGCGGAGGAGGAGTCACGTACATGGCCGGCGATCCGCGCATCGGTGGCCGGTTGTGCGGTAATTGTAAAGGTCGCGGTCTGCGGAGCAGTCTCTTTGGCATGATTGAGGAGCAATGTGAGTGAACTCTTGTCGTTACTTTTGTGAAGTATATTGTGCTGATCTGGGAATAGGTTATATATGTCGCGGCGTCGGCAGGATCCTGTGATGATGGACGAATCGACATTGCCATTTGTCTATTGTATATCTATTATTCCCATCACCCAGCTATTCACGACTGTGCTTGACTTGTGCTTGACTTGTGCGTACAGCTTGATTACCCCTTGCAAGTATAGTTGTGCTTGGTCATCATCCAATTTACAGTGAAGAAGTGATCACTTACTGATCACAACGACCAACACCTCCATCGACTCTTGTCCTCGTCTATACTAGTACTACAGACTACAATAGTCCCGTGTATACCATTACCAATTTGTCTCGGGGGAGGATAAGATTCCGGCATGCCGCGAGGCCGTCTGATTGTCATTGAAGGTCTCGACCGGTCCGGAAAATCGACGCAATGCGACTTACTGCGCGACCGACTACTACGCGATTCGACTGCAGGTGCTGCAGGTGCCCCGTGTCGACTCTACAAGTTTCCCGATCGCACGACCCCTATTGGCGGCATGATTGATTCTTACCTGCGTTCATCTTCATCATCTTCCGCCAATGGGGGCGACTCAGGCAGTCTGGACGATCGCGCGATTCACTTGCTCTTCTCCGCGAACCGATGGGAACGCGCCCCTTCCATCACCGCACTTCTAGAGTCGGGAACGCACGTCGTCTGTGATCGGTACATCTACTCCGGAACGGCATATTCCCTCGTCAAGGGCCTAGAGGAATCCTGGTGTCGCGCCCCAGACGTGGGATTGCCGCGTCCGGACGCCGTCTTCTTCTTAAACTTGGACGAGGAGGTCGCGCGCCGGAGGGGCGGGTACGGCGAGGAGAGGTACGAGAGACTTGAGACGCAGCGCGCCGTCAAGGCCCAGTTTGAGCGGATACTCGTGCGCAACGCCGAGGTCCAGGATATTCTGACTGTCCTCGATGCCGCGCGGGATCCACAACACGTCGCCGATCAAGTCTGGAGTCATGTCAGTCACTTACTCGACACCCAACCCGGTCCCATCCGCACAATCATCGCATGAACGCAACGATTATTCTCGAGCATGTACCCGTACAGTCAAAAGCTAAAACAAGACAAGCAAGCATCAATAGATGCACAATAGCACGTTGCAGAAGGAAGGGAGAGGGATTGAAGGTCGTCACGGTTAAGAGGTTAGCAGTTTATATGCGCGAGACATGGCTAATGTACTCCATATTGACATCCATGCCGAGCCCCAGGACGGCTCGAATCATGTTTCGAATCTTGAGATTACTCGATCCATTGGTGGCCGTGCGGTTCCAGACGGAGAGCACGTCCTCCTGCGAGCGCGACGACATGACGGCGCCGCAGAGCTCGTCGCCAATCTCGGAGAACTGGTCGCCTACAATGGCGAGCACCAGCGTCTCCCACATGCGCGCCGCCAGTCCCTTCTTGAACCGTATCTGCCACTTGCCCCCGCCCACGTTTGCCGGATCCTCGTACGTCGGCTTCACGCCCGCACGAAAGATGTGGTAGTCGGAGATGACGGGCAACTCGCTGATCGGCCGGAGATACATGTAGATGCCCCAAAAGTCCTCGAGACTGCTGAACGCCCCGATCCGCTTCATCGCACTGTCGAAATTGCTAATCTTCTGTCCCGGCGGACGGTGCAGGAAGAAGATGACCCACGTCGTGCGCAAGAGATGCAGGTTCTCAGTCTGCGAGGGGCTCTGCAGCGGGGAGGCATTGCTTATCGACGCCGGACGCTGCAGTTGACGAATCTTGGACAAGGATCCCGTCGAAGTAGTGCTCGAGGATGGAGGTTGCTGAGCTGCCGTGGGCTGTGCCGTGCGAGGAGGACTATCATGAGAGGTCAGCATGCATGGAAAAAGTGGCAAGCCAAGTGCATGGAGGGGCGGTGACTTACGCAGAGGATTTGCCCCAAGCACCCGACGCCATTTAAAGAGTGACTAGGCGAACTTTTATCAACTGTGGTCTCTACAGTAAGGACGAGCACTGCACACTGAAGATGAGAAGCCGAGTATATGTATCCTTCCTTGCTTGGATAAAAAAAGACTGTGGAGAAATTGGTAGATGTGGTACGAGTTGTGCGTGTATTATCGAGGCGGGAACTGACAGGTGAGATGTAGTGACTTTTACAGAGTAGACCTGATCTGAGCAACGAGTTGAATCAGTCGAGCGCCGACTTGTTGAACCTACAATCGAATACACGACTCACGATATTGTCGCTGAACCTTTTGTTCTTGCGGTGGAAATCGCTGGACTGAGAAGCGTGGGATGGGAGAATCGATCGTGTAGCTAATCTCTTCCCGTCCGAACCCGATGAAATCGAGGAGAAGCTGAACATTCGCAACAGATTCGACAACATAAAGAATCGTGCCTACACTTTCCTCCCTTTCCTCTCTCATCTTTTCTCGCTGACCTTTTGTGACCCTAGCCAGACTAGCAAATTTTTGCTCTCTCTTTCTCCGTGCTTCAAGGTCTTTCACAGTCGGCGTAGAGTAATCGCCTCGAGGAGATCGGGTTGCGGCCGTTTTCTTTTTCACAAAAAGAGACGGCAATTCACCATTTAAAACCATCGATTCGTCCTGTTCATCCCTTCTTTTCTTAATTGGGGGATGGGCAAGTGGCTGTTGATGACCTTATTGGATGTGACATTTTCTTTTTCTTTTCACTTTCAGAGAATCTCGTAGTCGTAGGAAAAGGGGACTTTCTGCACGATTGAATGACTGCTTCGGGAATGCGTCCGCTCTCGTTTTTCGGAATTTTCGTCATGAATGACCAGGATTTTCGAGAGCCGTTGCATTGGTCCGGCCGTCGTCGATCTAGCAATCAAGAGCAATGAAGAGAACTTTGGTAATGACAGTGAACCGCTCGTACTATACTCCAGGGCTGGTTCGCAATGCTTTACAAAAAAGGCAAATTTGAGCTCTCTTTCGATCGAGAAGGAATGATTGTCTCACGAGATACTGCAAGATGATAAAAATGTCCATTACTTTTTTCTTCTATGAGCGCTAGATGCATGCTTCGCCGTCCATTGTTTTTCCTTGTTCCATACTATACAAATATCTTCCACAGTGCAGATTCGTCCTGGTAATCGTGATGCACAATAGTCACGAGCCAAAAACGTTCCGTCACCTGCCGCAAGAGTCGTGCCGCCGGGCTGCCAGGCTCGTACAGACGCTCCCACTCCGACCACAATGCGAATGCCTCCTCGCGCCATGCCTTGAAAGAGACCTCTTCGATGATTGTGGGCTGTGCAATCTCTTTTCCGGGAAAGATGCCCCACGTCACCGCATTGGCATCGGTAGAGGCCATGTTTGACTCGAACCTCCCACGTCTGGTGCCAGAGTAGTAGCTGATCTGTGGATTGCCTTTGATCCGCTCCTTGATCACATTCCACTGATCCTCCTTCACGAAAAATTCGACGAACGATTTTTGAAAGATGTATCCCCCTCGAGGTCCCCACCCGAACTTCTTATCGTCCGAAGGCGCACAGTTGACTGCAGGTTGACTTCCCACAGTCCACAACTGCTTCTTGTTCAGACTCAACAGTTCGTCCCTGATGACTTCCGTTTCCATCGAAAGCGGCTCAGACGACCAAGGTGTCCCTGTAATCTTGCCCGTGATGTGGTCGACAAAGACCTGTGTGATGTCCTCGGTGGTCTGGGGCTTGCCCCACATCTCGAGTGCCTTGCGTACCGGGACTCCAAGGGATACACCCCAACCATCCAGTTCTCCATATGCCGGCGACCTAGAATCTCCGAATCGACCGTTCGGATATTCGTCCCAGGTGGCCTCTCGTCCTTTCGATCCAAGCCCTTCTGATGTTTTTACCGCTTGCAGTGCCTCGCTCTCCTGATTGTTCGTAGCAGCACCAGACACCTGTTTGGTCTTGCTATCTTTCTTGTTGTCTGGCGATAGATGGTCAATATGCGCTAGATTTTTGTCCACTCCATTCGCTCGTGTGGGCGAGGACTCCCTCGAATGTTTAGCATACAATCCACTGCCGACCAAGGTCAGAGCAACGGACTTTTCGAGGTTGAGCGTGCACAAATGCGATCCACGAACTTGATTATTCGTTTTTCGTTTCAGTTCCTGTATGGTTGCGATTGAGATCTCGACCCCGATTCTCTTCACCTCTTCGTCGTTGCCCTTGACGGCTTCAACACGATCGTGGATATCCTTTGGCAGTTTAGCATGTGACAAGCTCGTCATGCGCATCAATGTTTGATATGATTGGATTGGCATGATTGCCGGTATCAGAGGCACGCGTCGAAAGAGCTCAGAGTTATAGTCTAGCAGCATTTCCCGGAACTTTGTGAATTGATCCGTGTCATAAAAGAGTTGCGTCAGGATGAAGTTTGCTCCAGCCTCAACTTTTTGTGCGAGAAAAGGAATGTCGTCGGCGGGATCAAGTGCTTCTGGATGTGTGACATCTGCGTGTCCTTCAGGGTAGGCGGCGACACCTATACAGAACCAATCCTTGTGTTCCTTACGAATGTACTTGACGAGATCGATCGCATACACAAATTCGCCCTCGTTCGGGGTCCAGTACTCCTCACCACGGGGAGGATCACCACGCAATGCCAAGATATTGCGAATCCCAGCTTCTCTGGCAGTCGCCAAGGCGTTGTCCAGGACCTTCTTGTCCATATTGGTGCATGTCAGATGTAAGCAGGTCGTAAGGCCATGATCCTTTTCGCATGCTGTAGCCAATTCCAGGGACTTGTCGGCAGTGGAGCCTCCTGTGCCCCAAGTAACTGTGACAAACAAGGGATTGAATCGAGCCATTCGAGATATTCGGGATTGCAAGTTGTCGAGTCCCTATATCTGTTTAGCTAAGGTACATTACTTCGATGCTTGACTCTTACAGCTTGAGTCTTTGGGGGAAAGAATTCAAAGGAGTAATAAGAAGCATCCGAAGGCAGTTCGGCAATCTTGTCATCGAGTCTCCGACCAACAGAGCCTGAAGAGTTGACCATCGAGTGATCGTGACCTCTCACTTCTGTCTCCGTGGTCGCCTTCCCAGCTGCTTCTGTATCTCTGGCAGTCAAGGACAGCGCATGTACGCATATGTAATGTGCTCGGTACGATTAAGCTTCTCGAAGTTGTCATGGTGCAAGCCACTGTTTAGGCTGGAGCTCAGCGAAATCACGATCGATCGTGTGGAGCATCACAATTCAGCTGCAGCACTATCACTACACAACGCTACCTTGAGATTCCTGGCTCTGTACGCGTCTCTGGCAATTGTATATGCGATTGACATGCGACGCTTCTTCAAGAAATGCTAACTGCTATGTACACGCAACCTTTTGAGCTGAGCCGATATATAGTTGGTAAAACCCTAGGTAAAGGCACACTCACAATTCACCTTGCCTCTTTCTTGGCCTTTGCGGCCTCTATCACGGCACGATCCCACTGATGTTTGCAACTGTAACCATCCGTGTCAAAGCTGTCCTCCATATTGCAGCTACACTGGCCGTTATTGTGGTATTTGGGATCTGTGGGACATCTCGTGTATGGGTTGTGACGGTAACCAACATCGTCAAAGTGGTGAATCTCCTCGTTCTCGAGGAATAGTGCGGCGGCCAAGGAGTGGACCGGAGCATCACCCCACCTCTCATAAAAGAATCCGCCGGCCTTGTCCAGGTATGTGAAATAATCCCTGTATGCTTGACTACGCAGGAAGCTGAGGTCGGCAATCTCAAAGTTGCTCCAAAAGTGGCACAGGTTGTAGTCTGCGTTTTGGAAGGCACTGTCATCGTCACGGATGAATCCGAGGGAATTGTACTTGGCAATGTACTGTGGAAACTTCTTGGCAAAGTCTTTCGTCGTTTGCCACAGAGTCGGAATCGTCATGTCGTATTCGTACATGGCAATGACCCACCCATATTTCTTCTTATTCTCGCGCATGAACTTGAAAGGGTCTTCGTACATGTCACAGTAAAACTCCACGAAAGGCTCGATACGGAAATAGTAGTCGTACTTCTGCATGAGTTCGTGCTCAAAGAAGAAGCCACTGTTAAATCGACACATGTGACGGTAGCTCTCACTGCCTCCATAAATGATGTCGTCCTCCTCCATCTTACGCATGTTCTGCTTCGCTTTCCTCTGATCGATCCACGACGGATAGCTCCAGTGTTTCTTGGGAATTATGCCATAATAAGTCGCACCGGACGCGAGAGCAGTGGTGTATGTCATGAACTCCTGTGTGAAAGGTTGATCGTTCAGGAAAACCCAGTCATAACCAAACCTCTTGTTGAAACGATCCTCGATACCTCTCATGGAGAACCGAGCTGGATGGAGTTCTTCATTCCTCACGAGCATGACTAGAGCGGCCTTTTCCAACGTCCTATTGACGGGCGATCCGTCCGCTGTAACCCAGCGGTCTTCGCGCCATGCCTGTACTTGAGAACTCCCAGACTCCAAATTGATGTTTGGGAGTGCGTCGTGCATGTATTGTCTGAACAGGTAGTAAATGACACCGACCGTGAAGAAAGAGACACTCAATTTTGCCCATGATCGGCGCGCCATGGTCGCGTGTAGTCACGCAAAGACCAATCGTGTATTCGTGTTACACTTCGACCCAACAAATCAAAAGAACGAATGCTTTCAGTGACAAGTATGGCCCTCGACGCGTTCCGGAAATGATTGAAATGAAAGTGAGACGACCGAGACGGAGGTGTGAAGACTTGCAGATATCGTCAGTTGTCCGAATCCAAGGTCTCCGTGCCCAGTGAAAGGCACGAGTCAGACTTCGTGTCTGTTGTATCGGTATTGCATCGATATTGTGCGAGAACAAGCAGCAAAAAGATAGGGTTGCACAAGCTGGGCCATCCTCGGCCTACCTACCGTAACGAGCGTGGCGCTGCCAACCTTCGCGTTCTTCTCGTTCCACGGAAACAAAATGCGCCAGATTTCATCTCCCCTCAGCCACTAAAGATTGACATCTGGTCTGGCAGCCAATTACATAAGAACTTCTGATTTGCCTACCTATAGAAGCAAGACGGCCCGAAGAAACGGCCCGCAGCCCGCTATGGCCGGACATAATCGTTTGCCAGAATCGGTAATCTCGCCCGTGCAATCGAATCACTTGCTCAGTCATTCAATCAGTCAATCGAGCGAGTCAGACAATCAGTTTCCAGCTTCCAGCTGCGCACGCACGCACGTACGCACGCAAGTGTGCTGACTCTAATTTGAGGTTCTGGCCTTCTTCTACTAACTCCCCATCAGCTCTCCATCAGCTCCCTCAGCACTTGAGCTGGCTCTCTCTTCCCACTCAACACATCTACGGCTGTCAGTCTGAGGAGTCTGTCTCTTCCTGTTCAATGTCTATGCAGGTCTCTACATAAGACGCCCGTTGTCCTTTTAGCAAAGCGTTCATTACCGGGTCTGCTGCCTGAGACCACTCACAAGCTCCATCCTTCCTCCTTTGTACCATGGTCAATGGTGTCAACGGCATCAGCGCTTCCAGACCGGTGACCAAGAGTGCCGCAGCCAAGAAGAGTACCCCACTGGACCTCAACACTGTGGAGAGGAGACATACCTATGGCACAGAGTCGCACGAGCGACTCTTTGGACTGCCGACCGCTCCCACGTATCGTCCAGATAAGACGGAATTTGCGGATCCACTCAAGTATATCGAGAAGATAGCTCCTCATGCTAAAAAGTTTGGCATATGCAAGATCATCCCTCCGGACGACTGGCAACCCGAGTTTGCGATCAATACCGAGGTATGCTATCTAGTGATTCATCTTTCTCTCGTCCAACTGAAGTCTCCTAGATTTTCAAATTCAGGACTCGCAAGCAGGAGCTCAACTCGATGGAAGCAAAATGTCGTGCGAGTCTCAACTATATCGATCAGTTGTACAAGTTCCATACCCAGAACGGCACACCTATGCGCGGTTTACCGCTTCTCGATTCTAAGCCCATGGATCTGTATCAATTGAAAGAGGCCGTAGAGAGACTGGGTGGTTTCCGCATGGTAAGTACCGATCAATGGCACGAACATCGCTTGCACATACTAAGACGACGTCAGGTTAATGCTACAAACAAGTCCTTAGGAGGCCCCAACTTGTGGAGCGAGGTTGCGGGCGAGCTAGGTTTTTCGGACAATTCGAGTCTATGTCTATCACTTGCCGTCAATCTGAAGAACGCATATCAGCGATATATTCTACCATACGAAACTTTTCTCGTGCGGGAGAAGCCTCGAATACAAGTCAACCCAGTCCTTGGCAGTCCTCCAAAGACCAACGGGCATTCCAATGGCATATCGAAGGAAGAACTCGGTCAGGAGCGAAAAGCAACTCAGATCAATGGTGGATCAGAGCAGCAGGCGGCACAGGCAAGCACCAATGCCGATCCAGCCACAAACATCAATGGAACGTCGGAGAGTGGACCCAGCAATGAGAAGCCCAAGCACGACGTGGAGACCAGAGCACGAAAGCGTCTCAAGCGCAATTCTGAGCGACCGCCAATCAGTCCTTCGCCAACGAAAAAGGTTGCAGTGGAGCCTACTAAACCAGGCGAAAACTGTGAGACTTGTGGACGCGGCGATGATGGTATACATATGCTTTTGTGCGACGGGTGCGAGGCTGGCTACCACATCTACTGCCTCGATCCGCCACTGACTTCTGTACCCAAGATTGATTGGTATTGCTCAAAATGCCTTGTGGGCACAGGTGAATTTGGATTCGAGGAAGGCGGCTCTTACTCGCTGTCTGAGTTTCAGAAAAAGGCCAATGACTGGAAAACAAAGTATTTTCGCACACAGAATGACAAGGTGCAAGGACGAGAAATCACCAGTGTGACGGAGGCCGATGTGGAGAAAGAATTCTGGCGATTGGTGCAAGATGTCCACGAGACTGTAGAGGTTGAATACGGAGCTGATATCCATTCGTCTACCCATGGCTCTGCATTCCCGACTCTGGAAAAGAACCCACGAAACCCTTATTCCGCCGACCCGTGGAACCTCAACATCATGCCTCTATTGGAGGACTCCTTGTTACGCTACATCAAGACTGATATCAGTGGTATGACTGTGCCGTGGCTCTACGTCGGCATGTGCTTTTCTACATTCTGCTGGCACAACGAGGATCACTATACCTATTCGATCAATTATCAACATTTTGGAGAGACGAAAACCTGGTACGGAATTCCTGGTAGTCACGCAGAGAAGTTTGAGGATGTCATGAAACGTGCTGTGCCCGAACTCTTTGAACAGCAACCTGATTTGTTGCTACAGCTGGTGACCATCTTCAGTCCGGAACGACTGCGAAGCGAGGGAGTCGATATTTTTGCTTGTGATCAGCATGCCAATGAATTCGTGGTTACATTTCCCCAAGCTTATCATGCTGGTTTCAACCATGGCTTCAATTTCAACGAAGCAGTCAATTTCGCAATGCCTGACTGGATCGCGGAGGGTCTCTCCAAAGGTTGTGTCGACCGTTATCGATCGTTTTCTCGGCAGCCCGTATTCTCGCACGATGAGCTTCTCCTTACCGCAGCGGCTCACGACCACAGCATCAAGACTGCCATGTGGCTTGGTCCGGCCTTGCAAGAAATGGTTTCAAGAGAACTGTCACGCCGTGCAGCCGTCAGGGAGATGCATCCAGAGTTTCAGCAGACCCTAGTCGAGACTGATGTGCCGGAGGATGAATATCAATGTGGCGTATGCAAGGTGTTTTGCTATCTGTCACAAATCACCTGTACCTGTACGAGTAAGGTCACATGCTTGGACCATGCCGAGGACCTCTGTGATTGTCCGGCAACTTCACGCATATTACGACACCGCTTTACGGACGAGTTTCTGCGCAAGACTGAACAGATGATCTCGGAACGCGCCAAATTGCCGTCCGCTTGGAAGGAGAAGTTCTTCAACACAATCAAAGAAGGTCCGACACCACACATAAAAGTCTTACGAGCACTCCTTGCTGAAGGTGATAGAATCTCGTATCCTATTGAGGAGCTAAAAGTGCTGAGGGCGTTCGTACATCGGGTAAATCAGTGGATTGAGGAAGCGACGCCCTTAATCACCAAGAAAGGAATCACCACTGGCCGACGCAAGAGCGAAAAGTTCAAGAAGCTTACAAAGCCACTGGAGATCAATCCGGAGGAGCAGAAGCGTCTCAACCTCCAGCGGCAGCCTGACTACCCAGATCGCTTAGTCGCCGAAGCCAAGCGTCTCGCCTTTGACAGTCAGGAAATTCAGGCTCTGCAGGAGAAGTCCGAGGCCATCAAAGCGTGGAGAAGGGACGCGCGTGCGCTTATGGCCATGCCACAGATATCGATTGATAGGTGCCATGATATCATCGAGAGTGGACAAGCTTTGAATGTTGAACTACCTGAGGTCCATCAATTCGTGACTTATGTCACTCAGCTGAAATGGCTCGAGGAAGCTAGGCCATCGTTCAGCAAGTCCATCCCCTTGGAGGATGTCATTCGCATGTGGGATTCAGGCAAGGCCTGTGGCGTGCCGGTCGAGGCACTGGAGATGCACCGATTGGCCCTGCGACGCAAGGAGGGGGAGGCCTGGGAGGAACAAGTGCAGAAAGTGTTGACAAATTCTCGAGTACCGATCAATACAGTAGTTCAGTGCCTCAATTCGGCCGCAAAAATCTGCGTCAAAAAAGAAACGCTAGCCAAGCTACAAACAATGGTAGATAAAGCAATGCAGATGCAGAAGGAGGTCGAGCACTTCGAAGCTCGGACTAAACTGCCAAACAATAATCAAAAACCAAGTCTGCATGAATACCAGGTACTCCTGGGTAAGCTCGATGTACTTATCACAAAACCTCAGTTGGCGGAGAAGCTACCGAATTACGCCAAGCAATTGACCGATTGGACGCGAAAAGGCAAACGCATCTTTGGCAAGTCGAATGCTCCGATGGACATTTTCGGACAACATCTTGATCATGTTGCACAGCGAAATCTTGCCTGCTTGTCTCTTGACGACATTCCCCGAGATCCTGTCGAACCTTCTTCTCGAGAAGCCTCACCAGTTCAAGATGAGGTCGACGATCGAGCAGAAATCTTTTGCATGTGTCGACAGCCTGAGGCAGGTCTGATGCTGGAGTGCGACATATGCCATGAATGGTACCACGGAAAATGCCTCAAGGTTGCCAAGAAAGATCTCAAGTCTGCAAGTCGGTACATCTGTCCCATCTGCGACTGGAGAGAGTCTATTCCGAGACCCAACAACAGACCCAAGCTTGAAGAGATGGAAGAGCTCGAGAGGGATGCTCACAAGCTACCATTGCGGGCACCAGAACTTGAGAAGCTCTCCTTGATCACCGCCACTGCGCATAAATTCAAGGAGAGGGTCATGCCACTCTTGAGCACATATCTGACCTTGACTTCTGCGGAATTGCCCACCCTCAAATTTTACTTGCGCAAGCTCGAAGGTGCGGAGATCCTGTTGTCCACGGAAACCAATTTCTTTCGTGCCAAAATTCACGACATATGTCCAATAGCCCCGACCCCACCTCCCAAGATTGATGAATCGAAGTCGACCAAGAAACCTCGTCTGTCGAAGAAGAAGCGCGAAGAAATGGAAGCTCTCGGGCAAAGTCGTGGGCAAGATTCCCCGCACAATAGCACTCCTGGCCAGATTGGGTCCGGGACTGCTTCTCCCAACAGACAGGAAAGTATGTCTCCTGTCCTCGATCATACTAAAGTGGAGGAAGATGACCCTCAGCCTCGCGACTTGGCTCCTGAAGTCTCGCCCGGTTTTCCCAGCAACCCCAATCCCTATTCCCACGAAACCTACGCCAGTCCACAAGCGCCCTATCAGAGCTTATCTCCACAACCACAATACGGCGCACTCTCAAATTCACAATACCAGTCCAGTGTGTCGACTCCAGCGTTCTCCAACACCTATATGCCCGATACCTATGGCGGCAATCAACATCAACACTTTAATGGCTCAGTAGTGGTGCACGGGGAGATGGAGACTGCCGCGGGCAACATGTTTCTGGGCCGCTCCGACCTCGCCACCGACCTGCTCAACAAGGCCATCAAATCACACTCTGACCTCGAAGGTCCGCGCGACCTGAGTGCCGCTGCTGCTGGCGGCGGCGGCGGAGGAGGAGAGGACGCGCATTACCTCCTCGACTTTGCCAATGGCTCCAACAGATTCTCCTCTGGCGGCGACGTCGTCCACCACGGTTCCGCCTTTGATGCCGTCGCACATCATGCAGTCGAGGAGAGTAATGAGGACACGGATATGATGGAGTCTTTTCTCAATTCATGAAAATTACAATCTCCCTGGGGTTATCGATGTTATTTGCGGGGATCGTCTGGACAGGTGTGATCGTCATGGAAAAGGGTAGTATAAATTCACTTCAGCATTCTTTTTTCATACTTGGACTTGTATCAGTTTCATCATAATTTCCCAACTCTGTCAAAGCAAATAATCGTGTCCCTCCATTCGTCGTGATACTACTCGATTGACAAGCGTCGATCTTTATTTACCTATGCTTTACACTTTGTTCAAAAGCAGGCCTTCGAGCTAATTTCTGGTAAAAATTGCAGACAAATATAAATTCATCACCTATAAATTGACCTGATTTCCCCGTACGTTGCGTTTCTAGACAGATGCACCAATTCCGTCTCATCTTGCTGCACCTACGAAGGATAACAACGCATTCTGTGTAGCCTATAGACATACCTGCCGTACAAAAGTACAATCATTCTCGATCTGCGCACAGATGAATCAAAGCTTCAGCAAGAAGGAGACGGAATTGCTCGTGGCAATATTCAGATCAGAGGGCGGCATCAAGCCTTCATGGACCAGGATTCAGGAGCAAGGACTCATGCCTGAGGGAATGACTTATAACGCCGCCGCACAAACGTACGTTTTGTCCCCCATATGCGATTTCTGCGGTTGTGGGCGAAAAAAGACTGATTGAGCATGAATTTAGGTGGTTCAAGATGAAGAAGAAATTACAGCTCGATGGAGACTCCACTTGCACTGGCACCGTCGACACGATGAATGATGCCACAGCAGCAGCAGCGACATCGGAGAGTCCCAAGAAGAAACGAGGACGTCCCAAAAAGTCAGACAATGTGTCTGGGTCAGATGTTGCAAAGAGTCCCGCCAAGGCGAATGTGTCGTCGAAAAGTGTGCTTGGTAAAAGGCAGCGTGGCAAGGCGTCCGAGTCGTCTTTGGAGGAGTCGCCCACATCGTCTCGAACGTCGAAAGTGGCCAAGCTAGAAAGCGATTCGTGTTCCGATCATGGCACTACGCCAGTGCCGACTCTTGTGGATGAGGAGGGTGGCACGAGGAGGACTTCTTCGCATTAACTTGATATGTCGATTGTCGATTATTGTAGATGAAGATGATCTCAAAACTTAGTCAATGATGAGCACGTTTGATGTAGATGTACGCGAGCTCGTGGGCAACACATCGATCCTTGCAATCGACGCTGGTAAATGGTTGGTGGTTGCCATGAGTGGCTCGCCTTCCGATGAGGAGATGGATGAGGAAGATTCGTCCGATGTAGTACAATCACTTTGACCGTCCATCTCCAATTCTGCGAATTCATCCTCGTCAATGTCCACCGCACCTTTTGTCTGCAGCAAGTGACGGAACTGTGCGCCTTTGATCAGTCTGCCCCATGAGTGTTGACGTGAGCAGCCAGGACATTCTCCTTGCACCGGAATCAAGGCATCCGGCTCACCTTTAATGAACTTATCGCCCAGGCAGGAAATGTGTGCTAGATGGTGACAGTCTGATTCTGGGCATATGATCAACTTGGATTGTGCCACGGTAGCCAAGGATTCGAGACAGATGTCGCATTTCAAGCGATCCATAGGCAGCGAGCGTACGTGTTCCAGCTTTTGTACCTGTTCGTCGCGCAATGTTCCTGGTGTGGTCAGTCGAGCTGATCACATATGCACAAGGCATACTTACGGTCCAAGAGGTCAAGATTCGCCACACCTCCTGTCGTTGCCGGCGATTTGTCCTTCTTCAGCACTCTCTTTGGTTGTTTAGGTTTCTTTGGCTTTTTGCCATTGCCTTCGATTTGAGATTCCTCTGCCACTGCCGCTGAAGCTTGAGGCGTGTCGTCTGCAGGACTTGCATGATCGAGACACTGCTTTTGTTGATCGAGCTCTGCCGTCATCCAAGGCGGTAGAGGTACAACATCCTTCTTTTGTGTATGCTTCTGCCACACTTGCCAGACATCCTCGCTGAAGATTTTCACATGGAGTGGCCATCTCCGCCAAGCGTCCAGCGTCAACATGCTGTGCATGTTTGCCAATTTCCCTGCCATCGTGAGAGACGGTCGCAATCTTCTGTTTCGACCTCTCGCACCCCGTCTGCGTTGACCTGGACTTGTGTCTCGGTCAGTCCTGGTCCGGTGAAGGACATTCTTGGTAGCCTGGGGCATCTGTCTCGAGATGTGCGGATTCTGCCATGCCCACTCGAACTGCAACGCCGCCAATTGAGAGGGAAAGCCATATACAATACAAATCATTTCCCATGGACTGGGCATTAGATGAAAT
Organism: Taphrina flavorubra JCM 22207; assembly: GCA_000836175.1. Taxonomy (NCBI): domain Eukaryota; kingdom Fungi; phylum Ascomycota; class Taphrinomycetes; order Taphrinales; family Taphrinaceae; genus Taphrina; species Taphrina flavorubra. Next base: position 29,856 of record DF819296.1, on the reverse strand, counting down.
AACGCAATCGGATTGGCAGTCGACCTACCGATATCTTGCAGTCTTTTTGGCTCCTGCAGTGAGTTCTCCGTTGTGCTGACGGATACGCTAGCCTGATGAGCGTGAACTTGTACGAACCCGAGGTTTAGACTGACCCTTGGTGGATCCGGCGTACTGCCCACATAAGTGCGTGTCTTGTACTTTGGTTTCAAGCTTCGAAGCAGATAGCACGCGTAGAAGTTGGGATAGACATGCGGGCGAGCTACCGCTGAGGCAGCAGACATGTCACAAAGAGCCACCTAGCGCTGCTCAACAACGAGACACGAATGTCAACTCTGAAGACATGACATGGTTCACTTTCTCAACACTCCTACTTCGGTCATAGGAAAGGGATAGAAGCCTAAGCATCATAATCACACTGCAGAACGCAGTCTATGCAAAGGTAGGAGCAGGAGCAGGAGCAGGAGCAGAAGCAGAAGCAGCAGCAGAAGGAGACGAAGAAGAAGAAGAAGGCACTGATCGCGATCACTTACCTCGCACTTTATTTCAGATGCGCTCCACAGTCAATCAGTTACCGTACGCGACGCGTATACTGTAGTTGCGGCCAGACTTGCAAGCAATTGACCCGTGCATACCTTGCTAAGTACATTGGATGTCCAGCGGATACAACATGAAGGAGGGGAGAACAAGCATGGAACAATATGGGAATCTCATTTCATCATTTCATCAAATATGTATAGTTTTCATGTCTGTCTAGTCCTTGTCTTCTGATTTGTGCATTGCCCCATGGCCAGCTTATCAACCACTTATGTAAACTTTTGCTGCAAGACGCCCTTCAGTAATCCTGCCTCTTCGATGGTCGTGCTGTCCTTGGCATACTCCTTCCGTGGAAAGGGCGTCAGTAATTGGAACTCTCGACCATTCGACGGCGCGGCTCGTTCAACGAATTCATACACATCAGCCAGTGTATGAGAGGTGTTGAATTGTGAAACCAATCGTCCTCCACTGGCAAGGCGGATTTGTATCGACGTGATGGGTTTGGAGGCATCCACGTCCATGGTCGGTTTCTCCTCCTCTGCAGATTCTGTCTTTTGCGTCGAAGGCGTGTTTTGTGCAGGTGTGGTAGATGGTGGTAGTTCGCTTCCCAGACGGTGACCAGTACCCTCGAACGGCTTATGCACCTTGGGTGGTGGTGTATACATCTCCTCCGTCCTTTTTTCGACAGTGACATCGACAGGCTGTCCGTACGCTACATTGAGTAATGACAAAGGGGCATGTCCCTTGTTGATGGCCTCCAGGTAATCCTTGTTTGCCGGATCATCATACCTGAACAATTGTCCATCATCGACAGAGAACCCATCTTGCCAAAGTTTCAGGACTCGCTTGACTCTTGCCGGCTGGGCAGCCATGGCACGTTTGAAAGCTGCATTCGGGTCTTCTATCTTGCGGGATTCTTCCTCCTCGCCTCCTAGGGTATATCCTGAACCACTGAAGCTGGAGCTTTGAGCAGAGGGCTCTTCCGCTTCCTGTCCACCTCTATCCCGGACTTTAGCACAACCGGTACTTTACTTCTCCGCATCGACACTTACGCTGCAGCTTTCCGTAAGAGTTCTTGTATCAAATTCATAGGTCTGTTCGTGCCATCCTTCTTCTTGGTCGGATCAATCACTCCGAGACCACTCTTTTCGCCACCCGTGTAGAACTCTGCAGGTTTATCGTCATCATCTGATGCTTCATCCTGGCTCTGCTGAAGACCACCTATCGTGTTGATGCCACGACGCGCGGGCGCCGCTTTCGCCTTTGACTTGGAATTCGCAACTGGCGCAGGTTGCGGTGCGTCGTCCTCATCAGAAGTCCCGACATAGGCACCGGGCATAGATTGTTCGCCCTCACCTTGACCGTTCTCGAAGAAGGACGCCATCGCAGCCTGTAAGTACGATTAGTCGGATGCCATTGGGGGTAGTATGGCGAGACAGACATTTACATCCCCTTTTGCAGAGTCAATGAAGAACACTGCTTGTTCTTCCGTGGATCCTGTGATCTCTCTGAACAACTTGATGGACTCTGCATTGCTCATCTTAATCAAGAAATTAATCGACGCTTTGTACGCATTAGCTACTTCACCGAGCATTTCTACTCGTATGCAGCGTTAGTGGAGAACGCACCGCGAATGCATCATGAACGTAAATTCTTGAGAGCTCCAACAGGGATCGAATCGAGCAATCACATGCCACCACGGTCAATTGCAAGAGACCAGGAAGAGTCTATAGCTACAGCTCATTACTACTTGTCATATTTATATGCCGTAAATATATATGCAGATCACTACAGTCGCTAATGCATGATGGAAAGAGAAGACGCTGTGCAGGAATGTAATCATACAGCGTCAGCATAAATGCTTCATGGACAACCAGGCTCGTGCTGAACGCGCTCATCCGGCTTACGACTTGAAGGAAGCCCTGCATCAAGTACAATCGACGCAAGCCGAGGACGCGGTCGCAATGGTGTGATTTTGCATAGAAGGTATGCTTAAGAAGCGAGGACAAATCCCATGCTAGCCACAAGGCGTGCAACTTCATGTTTGTTGACAATGACGCAGTCGGGCTCAATCCAACATGTTCATCTTGTCAACCTTTTGTGACAGATCATCCTTTGGCTGGGTTGCTGGCGCTTGTGCCGGGACTTCTGAGATATCGTTCTGTGTGTCGACAACTCCTGCTGACATGTTGACATTGACTTCTGCCTCTTCAGTGTCCTCTGTTTCCGCCGCATCATGCAGACCAGCATCCTTCTCCCTCTTCAAGTCAAGGGCCAAGAGCCACAAGACTATACTCTCTTTGCCCTGGCTTTCCGCTTCGTCGATAGGCATTCGCTGTCCCTTGTTTTTTTGCTTCACATCTGCACCGGCATCGACCAAAAGCTTGACAGTCTCGAGATGACCATTGAGGCAGGCCCAATGCAAAGGAGTATTGCCGCCTTCATTTGCCAGATTGATTCCGTTCCTCTCTCGTGCTAGAAAGAGTTTCGCAACATCCGTATGTCCATTCGCAGCACAGAAATGTAACGCTGTATTGCCATGGGCATCCTGTCGCTGCAGCAAGGCGCTGATCTGCTCCGACTCCATGGCAGTAAAGTATTCCTGCAAGTCCGCCAGGTCCCCATATCGCGCGCACAGTAAGGTCTCCTCGAATGCTTCGGCCGATATTGCTATACTTTGTGAAGCTGCCATTGCTTCGATGATATGCCTACCAAGGTGGCAATTTTATTGAGCCTGGCATACACGCATCAAAAAATGCTTCAGGAATCGCCGGCCGCTAAGAATACTGTGAGAAATGTCGTAGCACCATCTTGTTGCACTTCAAGATGTCGGATAAAACCTGATGAAGACCAGCGCTCCACAAAATCTGACGAAAGAGTACGGATAATCTTCGGATTATGAGAATGTATGGTGTGGTTGGTAGTTGTTTCCTGTTTAACCATGAATTACAGCTGCAGGTTACCAAAGATGATGAAACAATTGCTTTGCTGGCCCCTTTCTGCATGGCCCGTGTGCATGTGTTGTCTCCTGCAGACGACACAATGTGCACGCTGAAAAATCATGACATAGATTCAGTATACAAGTCTATACCTCTTCTGGAAAGAAACAAGAGCACAGCAGAATGGTCATGATGATGTGCTGAATCGATCAATCATCCTTGTTTTGTCGGTACAAAGGAACACTACATATCGTACATTGATAGGAAAGAATAGCATTGAAAGTGAGTGACACTGACTTCTACAATGTCCTCAGACGGGGTCGAACACCTTGAGGTGTCGATTCTACTCTGGAATGTCTGGAACTTACCCTCATGGCTTACGGACAACAAATCCAAATCTCGAGCACTACAGATATCACCTTTGCTGAACGATTTTGACATCGTGATACTGAACGAGGCATTCGTCAACCATAAAGCACTGCTATCTGCAGTCAATCACCAGTATCGTTACGTACCAGCGCGGCCATGGGCCCGCATATTCTCCTCTGGTCTAATGTTCCTCTCAAAGTATCGCATCGTAGCAACTGGCTTTGAGGAATTTAACGAACGAAGCGGAGTCGATTGGTTCGCTGGAAAAGGTGTCGGTACTATCTCGGTCGACCTTTCTGTTGAGTCACGAGAATATGGTTCCTTGAGACTCTTGGGAACTCATATGCAGGCTTCTTACGGTAAAAGTGCCCAAGCAGCCCGAAAGTCTCAAGCTATACAGATTGGACACTTTTTGGAGAAGCTTATGCATGAAACATCTCCAGGTACGAGTCAGGTGTCGAGTGGTCGTGCCTCCCCACGCCGAACAGTTTTGTTGGGTGACATGAACATGGGACCGCGAAGTTCTGACGAGTCGACCTTTTCCCAGCACTATCATGACGCTGCAGATGCTGACGGCAGAATTCTCGCATATGCGCTGTTGAAAGAATGCACGAATATGTACGACATCACCCGCTACCAAGACCAAAATCGTGACGAGTATGAATACAAGAACGAGATTTGTCGCATGCTTATTTCCGAAGACTTGGACACATGTCACAAGATGAGCTATGAGCTGCAGCCATATACCGATGGCGGCAATAGATTGTCTGACACCAAAGCTTTGTGCCTGCGGTTAGTGCTACCGCGTAATGATGGCAGTGTAGCGCCAGCTTAGCAATTGAGCATAAGTCCGTGTCTCTTGCTCTCCATGTGAGGACAGGGATCAGGATTAAGGACATGTTGACTCCTCACAATGGTAGAGAAGGAATTTCCCTTGTGGTCACGAGACCCTTGTTTGGTGTATCGCCCATGATTGAACCCTTGTGCCACATGTAGTACTGAAATGCAATGCAAGCATCAAAGAACGCCTGCACAAATGCACAGAGCTTGAATTGGACTGCAATCGCATTGCCGCCGAAGAAGAACCAAACGATCTTGCTTGCGAATCAGAAGCAAGTCAGGATGAATCTCTGTGAATTGGTCCTTACCATATATCTCCAAACACCCAACTTGCAATCATTGACAACCGTACACCCTCCACTGATTTGGTCTTGTTGTTCTTGAGAAATTGCGGTATGGGCAAAGTGGCTTCGATGCCCAAGCCGATCGTGCCCAGTAAGGAAACGTAGTACGATGAGCGGCCGAGCAGAACCTGCAAGACTGCGAGGGACAAGACGAACTGTGCAAGGAACCTCCAAAATGTCCTCTTGTCAGACCATTCCCATAGCTGCAGCGGCCGTTGACTGGTGGCGCGATTTCTCGTCGTGATTGTCCTGTAGGTCAAGCATTGATGCAGCAAGACACTTTGAACGGCTACCATGACAAAGCTCTGAATCAAAAGGGTCGTATCAAATCGATCGCCGATCCAAAAATTGATGCGCAGAAATGATGCGATGAGCATGATACCGCACACATCCATGGAGAAGCCCGCAGATGACTGCTTTCTTCGAATCGACAATGCAGTGTCGAGGTAGCTCGTCAATGGACTGGTGATGAGGAATCCGGAGAAGAGCAAATTGACAAGAGCACCGAAACCCATCATGTCTGCTTCTGTCGAGGACTATCTGTCTTATTCCCAGACAGTAGCGCTCCAAGATCAATAACGCGTCAGTGCCAGGTCATACACAACCGAAGCAGTATTCCCGGGGACTATTGGCCAGCCAAGTCCGAGCATGGTAGCAAGAGTGGTACAAAGAATCGTGGGCAGTTGAATTCATGTTTCGCCGAACCTCGAAGCAGAGACGCAGCCACCAACAAACAAGAAATTCAACTCCTCCCCGCGTCCATCGTGTAACTAACTACGTTGACTTTATACCGCAACCATTTCCAGCCTGCACAGCTCATATTTTCTGCTTGCCTGCTACAAAGTCTTTCTGTACTACCTGTCTGTGGCTAGCCAGTGTGTGAGAGGGGTCAAGATCAGCTGGAGTATCGACTAGTCCGAAGTACACAATGCACTGGGTCCACCTTTTCTTGTGGATCTACGTGACTGGAGTGGAGATGGTGCAAAGGCAAGACTTCAAGACTTGCAAGCAATCTGGTTTCTGTCGACGCAATCGAGCATTGGCGAGCAAGGCCGTGAAACTTGGGGCCAAACATGTATCACCATATGAATTGGATTCTTCGACGATCAAATTGGAGAATGGCTCACTAGACGGCATTGTGTACAAAACCATCGATAAAGAGATGTCGCCCATGGCTCTACCTCTGCATATATCGTTTCTGAAAAGTGGAGCAGTTCGTGTTACGCTGGATGAACAACGCAGACGAGATCTGGACATTGCTTTACCAGCCGGAAAGGAGCATCTGATCAACAAGGCTCGATTTAATGAGGCAGAGAAGTACGCCATTGCTGGCGGTCTAGAGGAAGACGAATCCGTGACGACAGCTCGTGTTTATGATGGCGGATTGCAAGTACAATATGGCCCTGGTGAGACGTACGAGATGGATTTGACATTCAAGCCATTAAAAATCACATTCGCTAGGAATGGCAAAATAGAAATCATCCTGAACGATAGAGGTCTAATGAACATGGAGCACTGGCGCAGTAAGGAAGAAGTGCCGGAAAAAGAGAAGGAAGAGTCGGCCGAGATGGCTGAACTCGACAAATTTGCAGATGACGAAGACGAACGTGCGGGTATGTGGGAAGAGGACTTCAATGGCAAACACGACTCGAAACCGAGGGGTCCTGAAGCTGTCGGTCTTGATATTACGTTTGTCGGGTACGCCAATGTTTATGGTTTGCCTGAGCACACTGGACCTCTGTCTCTCAAGGAGACCACGGACGCAGGGCCGCATACTTACGATGATCCCTACCGTCTCTACAATACAGATGTCTTCCAGTACGAGCCGGATAGTCCTATGGCGTTGTATGGCTCTATTCCATTCATGCAAGCTCACAAGAAAGCCTCGGATGTGGGCATATTCTGGCTTAATGCAGCCGAGACCTGGGTCGACATCGCGAAACCATCGACAAATCCGTTGAGCTTCAGCACTTCTGAAAAGTCCACACAGACCCATTGGGTATCCGAGTCCGGTCTGCTCGATGTCTTCGTGTTTCTGGGACCAGATGCACAGACACTGTACAAGACTCACACCGAGCTAATTGGAAAACCTATGCTACCACCACTATTCTCCATTGCTCATCATCAGTGCCGTTGGAATTATGAATCAGAGGACGATGTACTGGATGTTACTGCCAATTTTGACAAGCACGATATCCCGTATGATGTGATTTGGCTCGATATCGAGTACACTCAAGCAAAAAAATACTTTACATGGAATAAGGCGTACTTTCCAGATCCCGCAAGAATGATGAACAAACTGGAGGAAACGAAAAGAAAGCTTGTTGCAATTATCGATCCCCATGTCAAGAAGGATGCTGATTTCCCTCTGTATCAAGAGGCGCTGGCCGGCGACCACTGTATCAAAGATGGCAATGGTGGTGTATACGAGGGACAATGCTGGCCCGGCCCATCCGTATGGCCAGATTATACCAAGCCTGGCACGAGTAAGTGGTGGTCGGAGTGGTACGACGTCAGTAAGTTCGAAGGCTCCACAGATAATTTACATATTTGGAATGACATGAACGAACCCGCGATTTTTACTGGACCAGATATTTCGATGCATCGGGACAGTATACACGACAAAGGATGGGAGCACCGCGATCTGCACAATGCGTATGGTTCGATGATGGTAAAGAGCACTTATGAAGGTCTCAAAGTCCGGAATTGCGAGGAGCCGAAACGACCGTTTATTTTGTCGCGCTCGTTTTGGGCGGGCACGCAAAGATATGGTGCAATCTGGTCAGGAGACAATATGGGCACTTGGGAGCATCTTGAATCGGCTACTGCAACGTTGATCAACAACGGACTGGCTGGCATGACATTCTCTGGAGCAGATGTCGGAGGTTTCTTCGACGATCCACCGAAAGACCTGCTGACGAGGTGGTACCAAGCTGGCGCATTCTACCCCTTCTTCCGAGCACACGCACACATTGACACCAAACGCAGGGAGCCCTGGCTTGTTGGTCAACCATATACTGGCATGATTAGGCAGGCGATCTTGCTCAGATATTCCCTGCTGCCAACATGGTACACCGCATTTTACGAAGCAAGCACATCCGGAATGCCGCTGTTGCGCCCACACTTCCTTGTCTTCCCTGATGACGAAGCTGGCTTCCAAGTGCAAGACCAGTATTTCATTGGTAGCTCTGGTCTGCTACACCATCCGGTAGTGAAGGTAGATGCATCATCGATTGAGCTTTACCTGGCCGATGATGAACCATACTACGACTATCATCAATTTAAGCTCTATCAGGGTCGTGGTCGAAAGACCATCCAAACACCTTTGGAATACAATCCACTATTTATTCATGGCGGCCACATTATTACACGAAGAGATAGACATAGACGATCGTCGGAATTGACGAGACATGACCCAGTCACGTTGATCGTGGCTCTCGATAACGCCGGAAACGCACGCGGGACACTCTACCAGGATGACGGCGAGACATTCAGGAATGAGAATGGCGAGTACGTACTGCGCGAGTTCAGCTTCAATGGATCAGTCCTCACGACCAAAAATCTGCACCCGGATCCGGCACAGGCCAAGGCGTACGAAGCGTCGACAACGGGCGTCAAGGTGGAGAAGATCCTTGTAGTGGGCTACAAAGGCAAGGCAACCGAGGCGGTAATCGATGCAAATGGCAAGACATCGTCCGCAGACGTGGAATTTGTCCGCAATCTCGGGTCTGGTCTCTCGCTCTTGTCAATCAGGAACCCAGCGGTGCTGATCTCCCAGGACTGGACAATCACACTAAAATAGAGCATTCATTCATTGCGGTGCATTGCATGATATAATGACATATACATCACGACATCTAATGACCATGTCCTCGAGGTGTCTACTATTCTCATATCCCCACAACACTCAAAACTTGTATTCATCGTTGTCGACGTCGGAACCGGATGCAGAGTCCTCGCGAGTCTCCTTGACTTTTCTCTTCTTGGGACTGAGTGATGGACTACGACTCTTATCGTCCTTGCTTCTAGTCGAGGTGTTGGTGGAGGTAGTGCTCGAGGCCTCTGCCAGAACGGCACACTTTTGTTTGATTTGCGTCCATGCCTTGCCGGCTTGTTTGGGAGTCACATCTCCTTTCAAGTCTCCGTTCGTGATCCACTGTGTCCATGATGGTTTAGCCTGGGCCAGCACGACTACCGACACATCAGATTCGCGATACAATTGAGCGATTAATAAGTGGCTCTTTTTACCGTGCAGAATCTGCCACTCGCGGTCAGTCATCATCAATGTCGGCATTATCTGGCACTACGCACTTCGTCAAGAAAAAAAGTCAGGTCGGTAAAAAGTCACGAGCAACGAAGAGATGAGAAGGAGCGTCCTGGGTTCTAAATCGATTTCTATGCTTTAGTAGTAGGTATGCTGCTTCGTATTGGAAGTAATTTATCGTAATGACACTATAATTGCGGTCAATTTGGCCACTGCTCCTTCAAAAAAGAAGGACTATACTAAGCTCACGCACAAGGCTCACGACAAGACAACCGTACCCACCAGGACATTTGTGATGGTGATGTATTGTTGTTGTTGTTGTCAATGTCATTTGCACAGGCAGGTTCCTTGTCTCGTCAATGGCAAGCGCAAGAGTCAAGGGTATTAAAAGACTGGATCGTGTTGCAGTCAACTCTCATCAAATAACCCTTAAGAATCTGTGCAATTGGACAATTGATCGGGTGAACACTTGCATGACTGATCTATCGACTCGACGGCCTCCGAAGGCGGACGTCCCAATTGCAATGTCCTTGCACGCGGCAAGACTTGTACTATCCCCAACAATCTCTTTCCGCGTTATCGTCACCACTAAACCCATCCTCCTGAACCGATGCCGCAGCAGTCTTGAATTTTTTCCGCGGCGAACCCGCCAGACCTTGACTCTGTCCCTTCTTCTTTCGTGGAGACACCGAACCTTCCCGGGCCGTCGTCGAAGAAGAAGAAGACGAAGAAGAGGCAGGGTCCATGAACTTCTTGCGAATGTGAAACCAGAGCATGCTGGCTTGTGATGCGCTCATGCCCGCCGGCAATGTACCCTCGCTCGCCATGCGCGTCCACGACGGTTTCACATCACCTAGCAGTGCTGCGGACATGAGCCAATGACCCAGGAGATACAATTTTCCGTCAAGCTTACCTTTCAGAAGTGACCACTCTTTTTCGTTAGGATGTGTCGCGGACGACGACATTGTCAAAGGTCTCTTTTGACACAGTACACACAAGACGTCGATAACCTCGACGACAAAGGATTCTTTTGATAGACATGCATGATTCATGATAAAGACGTGTCCGAGAAAGCAGGAGTAGAATGATTCATTCTGTATTTGTCCATTTTCTGCTGATATATAAGATTGCAATTAAGTAACATTAAAAAGAGAGTATCGATTCATCTATGTCGGAAAAGAAAGCGACCCTTTACAATTTTTCGCCTTTTTCGGCGTCGTTGTGCTGGTCATCAATTTTTCCAAAGTGAGCCTCTGGCAAATAGTTGAGCTTGTCCTCATCCCTGTCGAGGTTGTGGAAGGACAACCAAAATCCTGCTCCCCCGATTGCGGATAGTACAGCCATCGTGCCATAATTCCAGACAAGAAGAGGATCCGCGGAAAGAGACACAAAGGCTTCTCCCAAGGCGGTGGAGATGGCGGATGTGAAGAGGAAGAGGGCCATGACGATCGACTTCATGTTCTTTGGTGCTTTGGTGTATGCATACTCCAATCCGGTAATACTGGCGGCGATTTCCGAAAACGCAATCAGGACATAACTGCCAGTCTGGATCCAGACATTGAGTGGGGATACGCACGGAATGGTCTCGGCGGCATCGAGGTATGCGCTCGAGGCCATGTCACCACAGTTTGAAGTCATGTAAATGTAGTGTTGCAAGACGGCTGCCCAAATCATTGCACCGGCACCGGTGTAGAAACCGAGCGTGATCTTCTTGATGGGTGTGAGCGGGTAACCGAGTTTGGCCATACCTGGATAGACCACCTGATCAAAGATTGGAATGAAGATAATCAGGGCAAAGGGATCCAGATTGTTGACAACATCGTTCGGCAGGCCGTTGAGTGTCATGGTTGCCGCTTGAGAGGTGAGATTGTTCAGAATCTGGTTGTAGGTCAACCACCAGAGCGGATACCAGATGAAGACGTAGCAGGCCTTGATTCCTCGTCGGAGTTCATCGATCCAGTGATCATTCCAGGTCACGTAAGCTGGCAGCTGAAGTCCTTGACGTGCAAAGTAGGACGGTTTTGCATGCTCCCAAAAATCTGCTTGTTTCAAGTGTCGTATGGTGCGCACAGGATTCAGATGCCATCTGCCTTTTGACGCAAGAGTGATGGCTCGCACGGCCGAAGGCAGGATGGAACCCTGAGGTGGCGTTCTGATGTATCGATTGCGACATGCCCACATGACGGCCGGACACAAGAGGAACATCCAAGTGGGCAAGGCATACGCGAGCCAAAATCCGACATACTTTTCAGCATAGACCATACCAATTTGTCCAATCAGAGCACCAACGTTGATCATGAGGTAGAAATACATGTAGATGCGCGAGATGGTTGCAATCGGGTCGACAATGACCCGTTCGCCGCTCTTGAGCACCTTGACGTGCAACTTTTCCTTGTATTGTTCCGCAATGAGGGAAGACACATTCGGCTTAAATCCACCAGTGCCGACTCCCATGATGAGAATGGCCACGATGAAGCACCCGATGGCGTGACCAGATTCGAGCACTGTCGGTATCGCGGAGATTGTGAGCAGGACGTGACCAATGAGGGCGATGAGGATAGACCACTGGATGGTCCTAAATCGTCCGAGGTAGGTATCTGCCACATATGCACCAACCAATGGCATGACCTAGAGCCTTGTCAGATATGTCGCGTGTACAAGCATTGATTTGCTCTTACATATGACCAGAATGTGTTGAACAGTGTCAGACCGGTCGCGGCACGTTGACCCATTCCAAGTGCACCAGACTGACCATCAGTGCCTCCGGCTCCGGTATTGGACCCCGGTGGCAGCGGCTGCTGGATAAAGTTGGTGAAGACCTGGGTGGCTCCGTAGTAGGAGAATCGCTCGCACAATTCGACAAACGCGACAGTGTAAGCTGTCCAGGGGACCTTTCCAGGCACCTTTCGCAGAGTCAACAGCTCCTGCTCGGTCGGGTGGTCTGGGTGTTTCAAATCTTCGTCGGCAGTGTGAGAGCCAGTAATGGAGATGTCGGTCATGCCATGTGCACCCTTTATCGTAGCGACCTCATGTTGGTCTGCACCAACGCCAGAGTGTGCGACGCTGCTCGAGAACGGAACACTTCTCTACATCGATTGTCAGTATGTTTCATGGCATTTCAAAGTGCAGGATACATACCTCGTGTGCAGCGGCAAAGTCAATTGCATCAATCTGCGTGGACGTCATGCCAGGCTATCTTGCTTGTACTTTGACAAGATGGACAGGTGGTACAGACACAAATACACACACAGACGAGTGTAAGGTTACACGTAGGTGTGAGAGGTGTGCAGCGCAGAAAGATTGAGGGGTGTGACTGGGTACTTGTACTCTTGATCAAGCAAGCCGTCGTCTCCTCCCAGACGAGGGAAGATCGAAGAGGAGACGGAGGAGGGGAGAACCAAGAGAACTGCTGGCGTAGGTAGTGGGAGAGCACAACCTTGGAAGAGCAGGCGACGATCACTTGCTTCGAACGATTATCAGTTTCTCGGGCTGCCACTGAGACGAGATTCCGTTTAGCCTGACTTGGGAGGCTGCTTCTGCCCGCTCGTTGGGCGCGTGGGTGTGGTGGTGGTGCTGCTCATTCTATTGGCTCAAGAGTCCTCGAGAACAGCCAACCGTGCGGGTGGAAGCGGGAAAGGGAAAAAAAAGTCTTGTGGCGCACAATCTATCTTGACTTGCAGCTGCAGACTGAAGCTGGGCAGCTCACCTGCCCAATTCGCTGGAAGAACTGGAAGAAGAGCTCGCCATATCTCGTGGTGGCGTCTTCTGTGGGTGCTGATCTCTGCTTCTTTCATGACGTTGCCCCGATCGGTCATCTCCGTCCCTCGCGCTCCCTGGCCATCGCTCGTTCATCCTTCCAAGGTTTCCATTCTCCCGGCGAGTCCTATCTCTTTGGTTGGTGATCGTGTGACTGCCCAGCGATAGCTATCGCTCCTTTCCTGCTTTGGAAGCAGGGTGAGACTGCTTGCCCCCGCATGGTCGGCTTCAGAGCTGCGCGCTGCTATCTTATGGTCTGACCCAAGTATAGGGACTGTACTGGACCCACGGCCATATGCATGCATGACGACTGAATCAACACAAATCACCTCATACCTCGACATTCTTGCGTGCGAAGTCAGGATTGACTGTTTTGTCTCATTGCAATCGTCCCACCACATCGTTCCAGGTTGGTAACGACCCTGTGTCTTGATCTCCACTTCCGTGTCAGTTCATATCTTCCAAGGTTCCAAGATTACGAAGGGTGGAGTTTGTCGGGACATACGGATCGTGCCATTCAGCCACCAGAGGGATCACAACGCACGTCACATGGCGCAGTGACATGCCATGAGAAACCTTGGAAGGAGGGGTGGACCGGAAACCAATGATAAGAGTCGTCCTCGTCAGCAATCGGGCTTCTGGCGTTTGACGGCACTCTTCCAAAGGTCACCGTCAAGCAACTTTACCCGAGTTTCAATCTCCAGCAAGAATCAAAGCAGTAAGCACACATCTACGATGAGTGCAAAGATCACACGGTTCACAATGATGTCCTGATCAAGCTATTGATACGCGAAAGTCTTTCTTTCATTGCAAATATAGAGCTAGCTTTGTGAATCGACATTGCACAAGCCAAGCGTATCAGCTGTAGTCACGAGCGGAGATCGAAGAACGAAAGATCATCGCGCCAGTGACTAGTGGCACATCCATAACCTTCGCCACCTGATAGGCACCGGCCGATCTGCTCGGATTCGTCGCAGCTGTCAATCATGCAATTGTGCGAGTCCGAAGGTTGCGCCTTGATGAGCAGTTGCGGATTAGCAAACAGCCGCTCGCCAAAAAGTCCCTCGACCAGCTGTTGATCAAGCGATGCAAGTCTTCGGACGTTTGACTGCCTTCGGCTTCGTGGCAATGGACTTGCTAGAGTGCGGAAGTACCACAAAATATACGTAGAAAGCGTCCAAGAGTGTGACACTGATATGTGGCGCGACAGCTTACCAAAAGTACAGTAGACATAAGCGACCTCGGTTTACACAAGATTAGCCTCAACGCTGACTTTTGCCGACTTCCGGAGCAGCAGTCTGTTCTTTCGTACGTTGTACTCAAGCAGATCTGTAATACTCACAGTATAGAACAAGATCTTGACATGGAGCCTAATCATGCGTCGCCTAGATTGTCCTCGGGTAATCTTCTCAGAACGATTCCGTAAACATTTACCAAATCAAGAGTCCTCGATTGTGAGAAAGATAAGCACCAGCCATGATGGTCATTCTTGTGATCTTGTGTGTTCTGTGTAATCCGCGAACAGGCAGTCCGGACCAGCGGAGGCTGTTTAGGAGCCTGGTCTTCCTTACCATCCTTCATTGCAAGCACAAACACTCATCGCAATCAGATGTTAGTTGCGAACGTAGCACTCTTCTCTCACTTCCTCGGCGTACATATTCTTCGATCGATACATACGATGTCCGATAAGTCAAGACTCGTCACGTACTGTATCTAGCATTGATACTGCTATAGTACTAGTACTTAGTACTCTAGATCTATATATGTATCTCTCGAACACGTGCACGGTTTTGCATGGGTCATTTCATTTCGGCTCCACCTTAGGCGCCATCACCGTGTGCGAAGTATGAGAAAGTCTCCGAAGTGCGGCAGCGTCCATCAAGTTGTCAAGCTTGTCATTCATAAAGATGCCATCTGTGGATATCTATGCCTTGACATATACTATATGAAAGTATCTCTAGTCACAACGGTCCCATCTCATTCTTTGGGTTATCGGGCTGAGCTGTCATAAGGATATATCGTGCTATTATTGCTGGTGATGTCGAATGATCAGCGTGATACATCTCATCATCGTTCAGCATTCAGTGTGTCTTCGATCTTGTCCTTTATGAGTGCCAAAACAGATACTCCAGTGACTCCTATCAGAGTGGTTCGCCCGTCACAGTCTGAAGATAGTACCGCAGACATTCAACAGGACCTGCTGCCTCAAGTCAGTTATCCGCGCATCTCTTCCTTTGACTTCAACAACATAAACAAGACAGTCGACTCAGTACCTCTCGCGAGCTCATTGAATGCGGCAGCTAACGATGTTCAAACAACATTCTCAGAGAGTATCTCGGAAATCGTGACGCAACAAGGTGTGCTTGTGCAACGTATGCAGGCTCTCGACAATCAAGCAAAGCAGACACTCTCCACAGTTCACGCACGAATCAAGAAGTCTGAAAAAGATGCGTCGTTGCTGGCTGGAAGTGAAAGAATAAGCGCCATTGCGGAGAAGAATTACAACGAGGTAGAGCGTATACTCAGGCTGTTTCGCGAAATTGATAGTCTCTTGCCAGCAGAAGAGCGCATCAGACATCATAAATCTCATTATGACAAGTTGGCACCACTAATTGATGATGGTGAGGAGACGCTGGGACCACGTCTTCGTGCTCACTCATCGACTTCGACCCATGATGATGGACCATCAAAAGCAATCTTATCGTTGAGAAGCATACAAGAACAGTCACCAACGCATTCACCTAGGTCGTCTGTGAAGAGCAAAGACGCCCCTCGTCCACATGAAAGCCCAGTCACGGCAGGCAAATTGGACGACAATCCTGCTGGCCAGCCTCCACGACTGCGACTAGCACCACGCAAGTCCAAGTCCAATCTTCGTGTGCCACAGATTCGCACTCTGCCTCCTCTACCGTCCACGCAAGTGTCTACTGCACTACCGACCGTGGAGCGGGACAATATGAGCACGAGGTCCTCCATGGCCTCTCACCGGTCCATCATGAGCACACTCTCACACTTCCTCCGGGGACAGCCATCCATTCGAACGGCACGCCACGAAACCATGGCACCGGGACAACAGCGAAATGCAGAGGAATCATTGCGAAAGATTAGCGGAAGTAGTTTGGCTCGTGGGAGAGTCGTCAGTGCGGCGAGCACGAGCGGCCAGTCAAGTCGCCGAGTGTGAAAATCCTTCGCTATGCCTATATATACTTATAAATACATGAATGATGACGACGCAGTATTATGCAGTGATATGTTTGTTATCGAAACTCTGACGGACCATGTTTTGTTTTCCAACGAAAGCGGAGTATGACATGATTATGCTGATCATCAGCATCATCATGCGGCCTGTGGTAGGTAGAATCGCAGAACCTTTTCACTCCCACCAACCACGAATCCCTCGACCATCTGTGGTCCGAGCTTGCACCACTTGACGCACCAAATCTTGTGTCCATTCGCCTCGTTGAATGTGCCGACGCATTCCCTGCGAGCGAGATGCCACAGTTTGACCTTGCCGTCGGTGGATCCCGTGAGCAACAGTTCCCCGCTGCCGTTCCATGCGAGCGTCGTAATCTCGTGTGAGTGGCCCTGCAGTAAGGCGATTTGCTCGGCGGACTTGACGTCAAAGATGGCGATGGAGCAGGCGTCCCCTGCGGCGGCGAGGAGATCGGATCGTGGGGAGAATTGTAGGGTCCTGATGGTCTTTGTTTGTGAGATGGCGTGTTTCAACAGGCCCAACTCGGTGTCGAAGAGGTATAGGCCGCCGTCGACGTGGCCCGTAGCGATGAAACGATTGTCCGGTGAGTAATCGATGCACAGGCCGAATTTACCGCGGGTCTCAATGTTCGCCACGAGTGCTTGTGATACACGATCATAGACATTCAACGAGCCATTTGATGTTGTGGCGGCAATCGTCGTCGCGTCCGGACTCAGTGCGACGATCCAATTCACTGGCTCCTTGTCATTGTTCGTCATGGCAATTTCCTTGCCAGAATCTGCTGATATGACTTCGAAAACCATCACTTCACCGGAAAAGCCTACACCGACAAGCACCCCTGCAGCCGCTGCAATGTGATGTCCACCCATCTTGAACGCATGCTCCACAGTCGAGTCCAGCTCACTCGTTGCAGCATTCCAGTACTTGATTGTCCCATCTCCAGAAGTCGAGATCACAAGATTGTTCGTGGACGCTATACTGAAAATGTCGGAAGTATGCGATGTCCGCTCATTGTAGACGAGGTAATTCAGTGCCATCCGATATTCTCTCCCCAAAAACTCCCTGTGTAAGGACTATAGAAGTCTAGACGAATTTCTTGAACATGACGAGATGAGTACACGGAGATACCGCTATAGGAAAGCGGGGTGGCCGATAATGCGCGGCTCCAACTTTTCGAGTGACGAAGAAGAAGAAAGTGCTCACCGGCTCTGACTCGAGCATTTCTACACAATTGTCATGGTTTCTTCATGCTTGCGCATTGATATAGGTGCATAAAGAGTGAAGGACACCGAGTATGTACAGTCACGAAAGTGCTGCCACCAGAATTAAGCTTGGATCGTCAACATTGAATGGACTCGAGGACACTTCACTTCAAGTCGTACGATTCCTCGGCATACCGTATGCATTACCGCCTGTCGGAGAGCATCGTTTCAATAAGCCGAGAACTTTGCCGCACGACTATCAATATGGCGATCATGGAATCCTGGAATGTAAAACATTTCCACCAGTCTGTCCTCAGCCTGTCTATAAGATGAATGATATACCGATGCCGCAACCGCCAAGCACCAAGTTCTCTGAAGACTGTCTCTATGTCAATGTCTGGATGCCGAGAGGATCGCCACCCAGTGGAGGTTTTCCTGTATTGTCATGGATTCATGGAGGTTGGTATCAAACAGGTAGTCCACTTGTCGACGATTCCAACGATCCCGGCGGACTGATCTCAAGTAATGGTGCGGGCATCAATGCGATCGTGGTCACCATTGGATACAGGTTGAACATTTTTGGTTTCCTTGCAAATGAGAAGTTGAACGGTAATTATGGTTTGTGGGACCAGCGTCTTGCCTTGGAATGGATATACGATGTAAGACTGCTTGGCATTTAGGAGATCTTGCTGACATATCCTAGAACATACATTATTTTGGCGGTAATCCTGATCGAATGACTATAGCCGGACTTTCGGCCGGCGCCAATGCTGTGCACCAGCAAATCAACTACGAGTTCTTCTCTTCGCAACGCGGGCCAATCTTCAACCAGGCCATCATGTACAGCAATGCGATCTCGGCACAATCCAAGCTGCCGAGTGCTGCTCAGAAGCAGTTCGAGGAGGTGTGCGAGAAATTCGGTATCTCGTCAACACTTTCACATTCTGAGAAATTGGATAAATTGAGAAACATCAAGGACACGGAATTGGCTGGCAAATTGCTGGAGCTAAAATACCACACATTCCGACACGTTACTGACAATGACTTCATGTCTCCCGACCTCATCAGACGTGGTCAGGACGGCAGCTTTGCAGCTAAATTCGAGGAGCGTGGATTCAGACTAATCATTGGAGAGGTCGAGAATGAAGAATCTGTATATCGTGCGGTCAATCCACCTCACAGTCGGCAACAGTTCATCCCCGAGCTCGAAAACTACTACTCAGCAGAGACCTCGAAAGCCTTGTTTGACAGATATCCATTCCCAGACACATCCAAGGAAGACAATGGCGAGGCATGGAAAGATCACTTTGGCAAGATTGTGGCTGCCGCGCAGGTCCGCGCATCGACTAGACGATTCTGCTCCCAGTTGTCGGCCGTGACTGGGCAGAACTTTGCAAAACAAGTCTTTCGTTATCGCGTCAGCATGCGATTGGCGATTCTTACGAAGGTCGGAATCCCGGAATCCTTTGGTGTAGGTCATGGCATGGATCAGGATATCTGGTGGTTCCGCTCAAAGTCATTCACTACTACTGAGACAGGTCCTGTTCAGCAATGGCTTGCACCTTTACATGGCTTTATCAGTGGAAAAGACGTCGAGTGGGGGCCGCACGATGTACATGAATATCGAAGACTATGCAGCGACGGCTCAATTCAGGTCGAAAAAGATCCATACTGGGATGAGTACCAGGCTTTTGCCGATGTGTTGATGCCCAGCACGTCTTCTGTTCAAAAATTATGACGGCTCTTTGCTTAAGTATCAAAATTCGGGACTTGTCGGATAGTCACCACGTTTACACGCCGACTGTTCGTCACTGAGCAATTCTTGAATGAGGAGTTTGTCTTCGAACTATATAAACACGGAATCTTCGATAGTAGAAGTTGCTATGTACACTACTGGTTCTCGAATCAAACGCTACTTGCTTACTGGTGTCGATGCCACGGAAGCACTATCAGACGTGGGTCGTACTTGCATGCTGGTCTCTTTCTCTCCCTGCTCGAGCTGTCCGTCGAGACCTGCGGGTTTGGCTCCTGGTCTGCCCTTTTTGATGCTTTTCCATTGGAGAACTGAAGCTCCAAGGATCATAATGGCCGAAAGAGCGGCCCCAAGGATGAATACCCGGGACAGAGCACTGCTGTAAGCATCGACCACTACCACCAGATCATCAGCTGGAACGAGGCTTCGCAGGTCAGTGGCACCGGTATTGGCGATAATTTGAGGATCGAGTCCGGCGACATTTGCCAGATTCGAAATCAATTTGCTCGAAAAGATGCTTTGACTGACGGCAACGAAGGCAGCTCCACCAATTTGTTGCATGAAGAATTGCATTGCCATGCCCAGTGGCACATCAGCACGATCGAGCACCGTTTGAGGTACCAAGTTTGAGGTCTGGAATCCGCAGCCGAGGCCAAAGCCAAAGAGCACTTGGTATCCGATCCATTGTGCATGCCCAGTGGATGGTTTTATCGTCGAGAGTAAACCTGCCCCAACGGAAGCCATGACTGCGCATAGGAACATCGAAGGCACATAATAGCCGATCTTTTGTACCACGATCGAGTTTGGAATGCTAAAGACAATCATTGAAATGACAAGGGGCGTCAGACTGACTCCGGCATGTATCGCGGAATCTCCTTTTACTACCTGGAACCAAATCGTGAGATAGTAGAGGATACTGAGCATGGCGCCGGACAAAGTAAACATGTAAAACATTGCCCCAGCAATATTGCGATTCAGAATGAGGCGCATCGGTACCATGGCGGTCTTTGGCGTATACACCTCGACAGTGATGAAGGCGGCCATGATGACGGCAAAGGCGACAAATAATCCAATCACCCGGCCAGAAGACCAAGGATATGTTGAGCCACCCCATTGCAGAGCCAGTATGAGACACACAACGGAAGGACAGAACAGGAGGATGCCGATCGGATCCAAGCTCTTGAATTGCTCCCATACACTGTTTCGTTGGCGCTTCGTTCCCTCCACGTTGAAGAAGAAAAGTGTTGCCAAGATGGTGCAACCTCCTAATGGCAGGTTGATGTAGAAGCACCACCTCCAGGATCTGGCATGTCAATTTGGGAGAAACAAGACTCGGATCTGGGCAAACTCACACTTTATCGGTGAATGTGCCACCGATGACTGGTCCCAGAACCGATGCAACACCAAAAGCCATGCCAAACATCGTGGTGAAGACTGGACGTTTGCGCAATGGTATGAACGGGAGAGTGATCATCATGCCGCCGGAAAAGATAAAGGCCGACGCAAGTCCGGCGATGGCGCGTCCGATGATGAAGGCGATCGAATTTGAAGCAGCTCCACAAATGGCCGAGCCAATCTCGAAGAGAACGACGGAGGCGAGAAAGGTCCACTTGGTCGAGTAGAGTTGGTAGACGCGGCCAGAGATGGGAAAGAAGCACGCGGCGCCGAGCATGTAAGCGCTCCCGTACCACCCGATATCCTTGATGGAGTCAAATTCATCCGTGATGCGTGGGACCGCGGTGGCTAGGATGGTCCTGTCCAGGGCAACGATGAAGATGGACATGTACATTCCCAGCATGACTGACCAAAATTTCAGCGATCTTGGCTGATAGTTTTTCTCTGAATCATCATAATCGTTCGTAGCAGATACTTTTGTAGTAGACGCTTTCTCCATTGATAATGTCGTCGAGCTACGGTCACTCATATCGATGTTCTATTAGTTCTTGTTTAGTCTATGGTGTTGTTGGGGTGTGTGTTGTGTACAGGTGTAGCAAAAGACAATGGACAGCCGTGGGGCAGGAGCCTGGGATTATATATCCATGACTCGAGGAATCAAGTCTCCGACGGGTACATCAAAAGTCAATACAATCGCGCCCGACCGACCACTGTACCAGAGTCAGCCAGCTCCGTCGGAAAGTTAGAAAAGTCCGCGACTCCACCCCGCAATCGCGACAACAAGAGCAGATGCAGCGACATGATTGGTCCAGCTATCAGATTGTGGAGACGTGCTACACGGAGCGGCAACCAGAAGCGAGCAGATGGGAAACCGGCGTCGGGCATCGTTCAACACCGATGGCCGTCGCGGTGTTTGCGCTTTGCGAAGCCGGTATTCAATGTTGTCATCGCTACGACGGTGCTATCGACCTCTAGTAATGGAAAGTCGTCGATACTGAAGGACTGAAGAAGTTGGCCGCTCTTTTGCATCTGTGGGCACTGTCAACAATGACCTTTTTCCTGCCGCCGAGTTCGGCAGCTTTCTTACAACAGCAAGTCAATGACAGCGAGAGAGAACTTCCAGCTGTTACAGAGAGGCCGAGATCGGGCAGCAGGTCACAGCGGGTCTTGGCGTGTCAAAGATGTCAACACCGCAAGACGAAATGCGACCACAAGTTCCCGTGCACAAACTGTGCCGCATCGTCGTCGCGATGCGTGCCAGCTACAGCAACACGACCGGGCCAGAGGAAGAGACGGTTTCCGGAGAAGGAGCTGCTCGCGCGATTGCGCAAGTGCGAAGATTTGCTCAAGGAGCATAATATCGCCTTTGATTATGGCGACTCGCCGGCTACTTCCACCTCTACAATCACGAATTCGTACCCGAGTCCAGAGGACGATGACGCTATTGATCGGCGCTCGCACAAGTCAAAAGGCGTGAATCCTTTCGATTCAAGGTGAGCATAAATTTTCGGGAAATTTAGTCATGGTTGATATTGACTGTGCGCAGGTACATTTGGCGAGCCGTCGACGTATACTACACTCATACTGACACGAGGGACACATTTTAATGATGTATAGGAATGCGAGGACGAATTCGACAGCGACGATTCGCACTACAAGGAGAAGCGCGAGACACACACTACGAAAGCATGGGAACGTCTCTATGGAGACAATGATTTCCTGCTATTCGGGTCGTCCGAAGCATTCGAAGTGGATCTCTGGACTCTGCACCCGGAACCGGCACAGATTTTCAGATTGTGGCAGATATTCTTGGAGAATGTCGACCCTCTGATAAAGGTCACACATGCGCCCAGTCTTCAGGCACGCATCATCGAGGCTATGGGCAATTTGCACACTCTAGACGCTGGTCTTGAAGCTCTATTATTCAGCATCTATTGTATGGCTCTTCAAAGTATCGACGACGATGCTTGTCTAGCTGCTCTGTACGTCCCTCGTGATCAGTTACTGATGCGATTTCGCTTCGGGTGTCGGAACGCACTTTTACGCAGTGGATTTCTGCGGACGTATAGCCGCGAGTGTCTGACGGCGTTGTTTCTGTATCTGGTAATGCTTGCTTGTCCGAAACACATGCACCACGGCTCACATGCTAGTTATCTTTGAGGTCAAGTACTGTACCGAGGTCGCTTTCCTCGATCCTGGCGATAGCCGTAAGGACAGCTCAACGGTTGGGCATGGATAACGAGAGTAAATTAATAAAGATGTCCATCTTTGAAGCCGAGATGAGCCGCAGACTGTGGTGGGCAATCGCACTGTTCGATATACGCATCAGCGAGATATCAGATGGCCCGAGTGACACTCTGACTTCTGGATGGACCACCAAAGTTCCACTAAATATCAACGATAGTGATCTGCGAGTCGATATGAAGGAAGCACCCAGAGCGCAAACACTGCCTGCAGAGACGTTTGTCATTGTCATTAGGGCAGAAATCACAGCCTTGGGACGCAGAAGTGTTTTGCAGATGAAGGAAACGACAACGCCCAACGATACGGCTAGAAATGATCCTTTACCAAGTAGAGTTGGTTCAATCAGTGAGCAATTAGAGTCGATGCTTCGTGCGAGGGGATTGACCATTTGCGATATGGACAGTCCCGTTCAATTTGTTGCTTACTGGATGTCTCGAGCTGCTTTGGCCAAGTTCCAGCTGCGAGAGAATTACATCAGATCTGTAGCAGCAGCAAATGTTGATAGTACTGAGAACATGGGGCTCGACACGACCACGGCGCTCACCATACTCGAATCCGACACAATTTACTCCGGCGCAGAGCTGATAAAGCGCTTCCATTGGATGACGGAACTTCACTTTCCCATGCCAGCATATGTGCAGATAGTCAAGTATCTGAAGAACGAGCCATTCGGCGAATTGGCTGATCGTTGTTGGCAGGCCATGGAGGACAATTACCGAGCCAGGGGTATGGCAAACTTCTCGGATGACTACCCCTTCGTCGGCCCCTTTGCAAAAGTTGTTCTCGAGGCCTGGAAAACTCGTGTCGATAGGTCCGAGCAATTGTCAGGATCTACACCACAAGATTCAGACGTTATCAGCACGTTGCGCGACAGGGTGGCCCGCCTGGAAGTGAGCGAGATCAATCAAAAGCAAGCACAAGCTCCTGCTGCGAGTCCGGTGGACTTTCTGAGTATGCTTTCCGAAGATCATATGCATGCTATGCACAACGATAGCTTCGACGGTGTGGATGCGATAAACGAACAGACATTTCTCGAGCAAGACTTACAGTTTCAGCCAGGATCGTTGCGCTGGGACGCGTCATCCGAGAATCCAGACAATTGGCAGATCCCAAGCTAAGTGGCAAATATTCAGGCTCTGCGGTATGCACATTCATCCCTACAGAAAAGTTCAGTGGAATCTGATAAAAGTCCCACATACATTTCGGTGCTATTGCTACCCTTTTTATGCAAAGCTCACTCGTCCAACGCGTTTTCCACTTCACGTCAGCATTGTCCAGGGAATTGGAACTGCAGCGCGTTTCAATGCGTTGTTCTTCTCTTCAATCTCTGTTGATTACCATGCGAAGGATTGAACAGGTATACACTGGAGTGAATGGATTCGGCATTTGACCGACTGGCACACAGAGTTGTTCCAAAGTGGGACTCAGATGTTGACCGGCCGGAGGGTTAGGCACGAACATGGTCATGCGATCCTGATATACTTGACCGTAGAAGTGGCCGGTGAAGTAATAATAACAGACTGTCCAAGGGTCGATACGATCACAGTAATTGTGATGGTATGTTCCCTTATACATGACCGGATCTTCCGATCTGTGGTTCATGTCACTGAACCAGTCAACATTCAAGACTGGAATGTACTGAAAGTGCTTCGTGAATACACTATACTGAACCTTCCACTTGAACCTGCGCCAATTTTGAGCCTGACTGGGCGCTACAGGACAAACGTACATCCAGTCGACTTCTGCGTGTACCGCCAAGCCCGGACCAATGGCTTCATCATTCCAAGCAGTACTGGAAGAATTACCCGAATGATTCGCCGTCGTCAAAGTTACAGACTTCAGGCTTGCTGTGGTTTCTGCCTCATGTTGTACATCAGTGTCGGTCCTTCCTTCTCGAGCTCTTAAATAAAGTCCGTTGCAGCCTAGAGCTACGACACTAAGTTTGCAGAGCTTCGTGAACAGCATAAATATATTCAAACTATTCTGTGAATCGCTTTAGTGTTGCACCAACAATAAGCAGTTGTGCGTTGTTGTTGATGTTGTGCTAGCCTCGGAGATCGCTGCCAGATACTCGCTGGACAATGTCTTGCCTTAAGTAATCTCAGGTTGCTCTGATTTTATCGGAGATTTGGCCAACTCTTAATCTCGATCTATTTGTTGTACACATTGAACAGTGCTTTCAATCTGTCTTTTGCACCACCGAAAAGCGATGAAAGGCTGATGATCGGCATCGTCAATGGCACATGTAGTCTAATTACTCCTTCATATATATTGCATTGTCTGCCTCGGAGAAATGTCGTGCAGATTAGACTCAAGGCACAAATTGCAGCGGCGAAGACACAAGATGCCAAACAAGATATGTTTGCTGTCTTAAACACAGGTCGACTGCTCATAAGATATCTTCAAAGGGTTTCCATGCCGATCGCCTCCACTTCGAGTCAAATCAAGATAGAAATGTTCAATTATGATGCTTGATGAGGTAAGTTACATTTCTCGTTGCGGGCTATATTCATTTCAGCTGCTGGACGACTCACTGTCATGTGTCTCAGGGCCAAAGCTTGGCAGAGTATATATTGAGCTCTCGAAACCACACTTCGGTCAATTAATCTGCTGCGCCCAGGCGTCATATGAGTGCAATAGCCAAGACTCTACATACACCCTAAGCACTGCACAGTCTGAGTGGTCTTACCCTGTGCTAGGGAAGAGTAATATATTCTAATGTATGTTGAGCTCGCCGTAACAGCAGTTGACATATCGAGAAGCAAGATTAATAAGCAAATTTTGTATGCCGTGCAGCTAATATACAAGCCCTCGGGCATCGAGCACAATCAAGGAAGAAATCATATCCTCAACGGAAATCGAGGACTTCGAGGACAATCTCGGAGACTCTGCATGGATTTGACACGAATATTCATGATTGTACAATGCTGTCTTGTGACTGCACGGCTGTGCACAGATTTTCACAAGTAACGACGCTGCACAAACCTGTACAGCTATAGAAGCCTTTTACAATTCCACAGCTGCAGCCGTGCACAGATTTCTCCAGCCTTGTGAAGCTAACACGAACTCGCAAACACAAAAATGGCACCATTCTATACGATTGTACAGCAAACCTTACATCTGATTGGACTTGACACGAATAGAAACGGCTGTGCAAACAAGCATCACACATGCACGCAGATGCTTACACATCTGCTGTGCTTCTCACATGTCCACGGCTTGCATCTAAGATTTGCAAACTTGCTGTGCTGCTCAGATCTTCCGGGCTGCACAAGGTTGCCCACATCATCTTTAAACTTACACGCGAAGCTACATGAGTTCTCCAGGAATTCTACGAATTCAGGAGTTATATGCTTGCAGGCAGTGCAAATCTGTCAGTCTTGCTGTACTTTGAGCTTTGAACGATGCAATACTATGAGTTATACAGATCGCAAATTCCCTCGAGCTCAAACAAGGATGTCGTAGAGAAGGTTATTGATATCAAGGGTATCAAGGGGGAGCCCATGACGGGTGAATACTCCGATGCGCCATGCGCTCAATGCTCGGAAACATCCGTCCAACAAGGGTACTGTTTCACTAACATATTGTAGAACCGTTCCAAATGCCCCTTAGTCCTTGGGACTCGCTACGTACGTGTCATGTCTATATCGCGCTCAACGGTAGGTCAGGTGTTCTTACGGCAAACATTTACCACCAACTGCTAAGGTTCTTGGTCTAGCTCAAGGTTCTTAGAAACAGACCTGAATGCAGCCGGACAGCACTTCACAAGTAAGGTTGTAAAGCGTCCTACAAAAATCATTGATAAAAACTCAGACTCTAATGTCGCAGAGCCGTACTGCCTCTGTCAACAAATGAGACTATCTGCGTCCCATGCCTCTTCTCCACGGACTCTGTATCTGTATACAGGTTTCCGTTTCATTAGTTCACCATGCCAAGCAAACGTCGCAGCAATCTTGATCCAAAATCTTATCAACGATCAAGCGCACATTCAGTAGGGCCGGACCTGACCACCTAATTCGCACGTATCCGTGTATGCCCGCAGCCTTAAGGCAACATGAGTAAGTCGATAAGATAGGCGCAAAGGTCAAAATCTAGCAGAGCGGACTAACCGGACCAGATCAATAGACCACCGAAAGGCTTACACAAACAAGACTTCCAGTAGGTGATATGATGTTTTCCCGGGCACAACTTTATTGGCTGTCACGGACCAATTGCCATCTCCAGTTTTATGACACACACTACCGTTCTGACTTTACTAAGCTCACTACGTCTAATTTGAGGTCACCAATGTCAGAGATAATTTGCAACGTCTAATACAGCCTTGCATAATATTAAAAGCTGTCTGCGCTAGGCCGAAAAACTGGGGCGGAATGCTTTACAGGTAATTGTAAAGGTAAAGCAGCCTTGACCTCTGGCTAGCGGGCTATTGCGCATCAAAACAGAGTTGGCGTACAAGCTTCTACAATGTTGAAGAATGATGTACACAATGTAGGTCGTGCAGACTATGTTGCCCTGCTCAATTCTCTTAACGAGTCTTTTCCTGGAAAGAGGTAACGACGACGCCGGCTACCAGCATTTAGTGCCCAGACATGGTCGGGAATTCTTGAAGTTCAACATTCGGAGTCCGTTCCGAGCAATAGGTGACTGCATTTGAGGCGAGCCATCTGCATTCAACCACAAACCAGCTTCTGCCGGAATGCTGTCACTCATCTGGCACGATCACGGCTTCCAGGTGTTTGTGTATTGTGTGCTAGGCAATAACAGCTTTGTTGTTACTGCACGTCCAATTGGAGTGAAAACCTTCAAAAACCGATTGAAAAAGCGAGAACTACAGATCAAAGGTTTGAGGGACAAAATGGTATAGGGGATTTTAATGTACTGTGTGGGTTAGGTTACATGTCCTCGAATACCTGCCAATACTTTGGTACGTTGTCAAACCGGAAGAAGCGCTCAAAAAATGTGCCACGCCAGCTTGCGCGGAGGACAAGCGCATGTATACAAGACTCTTCTCATCCCCCGGCTCTCCTTCGTAAGGCTGGAAAGAGAGATTGTACAGGAACAAGAACGCGGCCTCGAGAGACGCATGACGGCGGAGAGCCTCTCCGTGCTGCAACATGCAGCTGAAGAGGCCCTTGTCAAGTATTTCCAAGTACTCCAGTCTCCAGAGATTGGCTATCCACGCAAAAAGAGTAATTATCATGCAGAAAGATCCTGAGCTCTACAAGGCCTTCTGTGGCATGCTTGCCGCAGGGACAAGTCCCTATGTAGAATACATACCAAAATAGTGGAGGAGGTCAAGAAACTTGCAGCACCGGAGAGCTCGCACGAATGTCGCCTACCGGGCAATCTCAAGAGGAAGAAACTGAAGCCTAGTATTATGCAAGGCCGTTTTTGACGTCGCGATTGATTACCGACATCAATGGCCTAGTATTATGCAAGGCTGTTTTAGACGTCGCAAATTATCTCTGACGTTGGTAAGCTCAGTTTTGGTGAATTTGAGCTCAAAATTCACCAGGATGTAGCTACAGCCGTCTACTACATGTACACCAAATCTCATACACTTCTATGAGCTTTTGATGACGCTATAGCTACTTCTATATTTTATCTATTTCTGGCACGCACACGTGCACCCAATTTCTGTACAGAATCCCCTGGATTTTGGACGTTGCCGACGTCGGTACCTTCATCTTCATCTTTGGTGACGCAGAAAACTGGTACCTAGGCGCAGAAGGTATAGCTGAGCAGAATGATACCAGAGAATCCACGAGAATCGGCTGTGTAGAGGACTACAGCAAGAAGTTGGATGATGAATTCATCCGAGCAAGGTAATCTATTCTGGCAATTTTATGTTGTCGACGTTGACAGCTTGAGCTAGGCTTGGCACAAAGGTTTGGTTCGAACCAGAAACCAGTGGTTCAAACCGGTGAACCGGAAATTTGTCTCAAATTGGTTCAGGTTCGGTTCAGGTTCACAGCCACCAGGTTCAACCGGATTGCACCTCCAATTCGGTTCCGGTTCAACCATGGTTCAACCCATGGTTCAGGCACGTGTTTCATTCGCGACTTTCTCTATACGGTAGCTATAGCTAATTGGTATGTTACTGCACAAATCTAGAGGCTACACACAAATCTTCACGGCTTCGAGCAAATTTTTACAAACATGAGCTGGCACAAATTTGTACAAAACCACACGGATTCACACAAAGATGAGCTGGCACAAATTTACATGAAGTGTAGCTGGCTCGACTTCACACACATTGACACAAAACCACACGGATTGACACGAATTTGCACGACGTGTAGCTGGCTCGACTTTGCACGGATTCACACAAATTCACACAAAACAACACGAATTTGCACGACATGAAGCTGGCACGACTTCATACGGATTCACACAAAACAACACAAATTTGCACGACATGAAGCTGGCTTGACTCAACCATAGTAGTACTAAAAAGGATAGTATTACCAAAAGGGAATAATTACCGGATTAGGTTGCGGCTGAAACACTTTATGGTATAGGGGATTTTAATGGACTGCGTGGGTTAGGGTTTGCCTCGAACTCTAGATCTCCACCTTAAAGTCGTGCCACGTGTGCCAAATTCTCTTCTGAGGAGCCGGACTCCCTCCACACAAGCACATTCCAATTTTTAGCGCGCATTGCAGGTTTGCGATGCATTGCAAACTGCCAGTTTCCCAAACCTTGCCTGTGCCCACCAGCGGGGAGTTCCCACTTTTTTGCGCGCTCTGCTGGTTTGCGAT
Source organism: Taphrina flavorubra JCM 22207 (assembly GCA_000836175.1). NCBI lineage: Eukaryota > Fungi > Ascomycota > Taphrinomycetes > Taphrinales > Taphrinaceae > Taphrina > Taphrina flavorubra. The sequence goes on along the minus strand of DF819296.1, from coordinate 259 downwards.
GCATCGCAAACTGCCAGTTTCCCAAACCTTGCCTGTGCCCACCAGCGGGGAGTTCCCACTTTTTGGCGCGCACTGCTGGTTTGCGATGCATCGCAAACTGCCAGTTTCCCAAACCTTGCCTGTGCCCACCAGCGGGGAGTTCCCACTTTTTGGCGCGCACTGCTGGTTTGCGATGCATCGCAAACTGCCAGTTTCCCACACCTTGCCTGTGCCCACCAGCGGGGAGTTCCCACTTTTTGGCGCGCTCTGCTGGTTTGCG